>JACEFZ010027912.1:327500-594548 GCA_014155875.1 Cepaea nemoralis | reverse complement strand
TTTTATGAAAATTTTAGGGAACTTCAGATCCTTTTAACCCTTTTTTTTGGGGTTAGAACTTTAAGGGATTCTTACTTTAAAACGTTTTTTTGGCTGCTGAGGAGCATGAATCCCCATTGATTTTTTGATAGCACGTGTAACTTTTGTCTGTGGTATATATTAATCAATGTTGAGCAGGTATCATTCTGCTAAAACTGTAAGTAAGTTACACCTCTTATCACCTCTACTAAAAACATCATGTTTTTACTTCAAAGCAGTGCCTCACATCAAATTTCTGATCTCCCCCCAAAAACCACTTGAAGCGGAACAAATTTTGAGTAACTTTAAACGGCCTTATACGGGAAGGTCAGAAAAAAAAAAGATAGTTTTCATACACTTTTTAATCTACAAAATTTTTTGGGTCATTCTGTATTTTCCCTTTTTTACATTTTACTCTTTTTTTTTCTTTTATACACATTTTTTTTTATCTCTACATAATATTGATTAAATTTCTAAATATTTTTTGTTTCATTTTATTAAAACACTTTTTTTTTCATTCTGTACCTTTTTTGTTTATTTCTGCATATTTTTTTTTTAGGGAGAGTTTATACGGACTTGAGTCCGAATAGACAGAGTAGTTTTAAGGATTGAGCCGTTAGACAGAGTAGTTTATACGGAGGGAGCCCGTATAGAAGAGTGTTTTACGGAGCTAATAGCTAAGTATGAAGCTTTTAAATTCAAAAAAATTTTTCCCAGATTGGTATCCCAATAACAATTTGTCCCCCTGGATTTAAGAATGTTAACTTGCTTTCTGTACATTACTGTTTACTACAGGCTTCCATCTTTTTTTGACATTACCGCCCTCTATTCCCGCTATTTATGTCCTAAAATTCCCGGGAAGCTGACAGTAATATGGTTTGCCCCGAAAGACATGATTAGGCAATTAAACACCAGGCTTCCGACTTACGGCCTGATGAATTAACAATAAACAAGGAAAAGCTAGCACATAAAATGCAGGAAACCTGGATATGTGAAGCAGGTTGAAAAGAGAGAGGGGGAGGGGGATAATGAAGATAGTGGAGAGAAGAGATACGAGAAAGATGTGTTGAAAGACATAAAAAGTGATAAAAAAAGTGAGAGAAAGAGGGAGGGATATTTTTATATAAAAATATATAAAAAAAAAAATATAGAGAGAGAGAAGAAAAGGGGAGAGAGAAAAGGAGGGGGGAGGGGGGAGGGGGAGAAAAGAGGGGGGAAGAGCGGGGGAGAAGGAGAGAGAGGGGGAGAGGGGAGGGGGGGAAAAAAATCGTTTCGGTGGCTAAGCGCCTTTTCCCAAGAAAAAAAAAGTAAGAGGAAGAAAAGGAACAGAAAGACAAGGTGCAGGCTTGTGCAGCAAGATAAAGACACATGTAACCAACACAAAATACAAAACCCTAGGAACATTTTTGCTGCCAAAAGGAGTACAGACCAGCAGGGTTGATACCCAACTTTTTTGTTTTCATTTACGGGTATCTGTTATGTGGTTATTTCAAAGGAGGGGGACGGGTTTTTGGGGGAGAGAACATACCGGGCACTGCTTTGTGAGGCCTCGCTTGATAGGATGTTGTCTGTCTAAATGATGGACACCAATGGGCAGGCAATGAGACTGGGGGACCCTGAAACCCCCATCGACCGGGCCCCTTGTTCAAAGAGGCGGCATCCAAAAAATGGAGTGTCCTTAGGTTGTGAAAAGCGCCCACCGCCCCTTCTGTACTGGTACCTAAGCCCAGTACAGTCAGGGGGTTTTAAAATAGACCGGGGGGGGCCATGTGGGGGGGGAAAAAAAAGGGTAAGGATTTTTTTGGGGGGATTGGGTCCATAAAATAATGGTGGTATTTTATTTTTTGTGGATGCATTTGAAGGAAAAGAAAATGATCATATTGGTTTGAATATTGGGGTTTGGTTTTTTTTTTTAAAAGTTTTAAATAAAACAAAAAAAATTAAAAAAATTTTTGGTCACTTGAAACGTCACGAAATCTGGAGAGAAAAATAATGGGGGGGTATATCCCGGGGAAAGGAGGAAGAGGAAGGCCCAAAAAGGGGATGGGTGCAGGATGTGGCAGATGATCTCCAGATGGGTGTATCGGACGCGGGGCATCTTGCTTGTGATCGAGAGGTTTTCCGGAGAGTTGTTATGGGAGCGAGGTTCTGCAAAGGACATGCTACTGAATGAATGAATGAATGGATGAATTTTGTGTTGACATTCTGACGGCGGCATTAGTGCACAGTGTACCTGTGCGGGCTGATTGCCGAGACTCCTGTCTGTTCCACTTTTCACATTGGACAGTGGGGAGCATTTTGTGTGATATTCGCTGACACCGGAACGGAGCAAAAATGGGGATGACGCGTTTGGAAATGGGGATGACGCGATGAAGTTGGAACCTAACTAACTACGGTAACTAAACTAACAGTCAGGGCTATAGGAGCCCGCCGAAGCATTCAGTTATGATTACTCTTCGCTCTTGAGGCGCCGTAGATCACAGAGACGGTCTAAACCAGCAGGAAAACCACACATTTCCTAGTGCCAAGACAGCACTTCTTGTTTGTTATATTCTGATTGTAATATCGCCACCCACCTCCCCACCTGTCTATGTTGCTTCCTAAATGGGTGTATGATTCCATGCTTGATTAAGTTGCATTATTTTGTTTCCAAACAAATTTGTATCCATAATTGTTGTGACTTAACAATTTTAATTCAATTATAATAACCCATGCTGCTCTGTGAAGAGTCCATGTTCCATGTCTAGCGTTAGCTGTTGGTTTCAGTCTACAGCAACAATAAAGATGACAAAGCATGTCTGCCCCACCCCTGTTATTTATAACAAATGTTCTCCCTCACGGAGAACTCATTTCATTCCTTTATATGTGATGCCTTTATAAATTAACGATCGATGGATTCCCGTAATGACATCTATTTCCAAAGCGATTTTCTATCAATGTCATTTTTTAAAAAAATTGTCTCGCTGGTGAGGAATCGAACCTCAGTCTCCCGCGTGACAGGCGGAAATGCTTACCACTAACTGGAAACACAATGAAAACTTTACAAAAATGTGTAATATAGTCAAACACATGTCCCGATGACGCAGTTCACGTGACCAGCCGGGTTTCCGGAAAAAACGGACCGGAAAAAACGAAGTGGAGTCCGAATAGACAGAGTAGTTTATACGGACTTGAGTCCGTATAGACACTTTCTTTTATTTATTCATTCTAAACACTTTTTTCAAAAACTCTATACACGTTTTTATTTATTTCTACGTACTTCTTTTATTCATTCTAAACCCTGTTAGTTTCATTCTAAACACTTTTTTCTTTCATTTGACACATTTTGTTTTTGTTTCATTCTACACATTTTTTGTTTTGTTTTACAATGTCATTCAATACAGTAAATACACCTTATTTCATTCTGTACACTTTTTGTTCCACTCTATACACCTTGATTAATTCTACACACTGTTGTTATTTCATCCTACACACTTGTTATTTCATTCTACACACTGTTGTTATTTCATTCTACACACTGTTGTTATTTCATTCTACACACTGTTATTTCATTCTACACATATTTTTTTATTTCAATCTACACACATGTTTTCCACTCTATACACCTTATTTTATGGGAGACTTTATTCATAGTCAGACTAGAATAGAGCACAATTTTATTCATAGTCGAAATGTGAATAAAGCTCAGTTTTATTCACAATCGAATTGCGGGAATTAACAAAAATGTCACAGTGTCCGCTCACTAGTCAATTTTAGTTTGAGCCAGTAAGAAGGTGGTTAATTTGGGGCGATATTTCATTTGGCAAATACAATTCACGTTAAACAAAGACATCTATTGGATCCATCGATTCCGACACTCGATCACACTGTCGCTGCCTGGGGGTTGCACACGCCCCCCGGCAGCTTCCGCAGATCCATAGAGCACACTTTATTAACAAGCTTCAAGTTTCTCAGTTCTACATTTTAGTTCGTAAACGGGCACTCTTCCGAATTCCGGTCCCAAATAGTTCTGCAGTGAATAAGTGATTAGGGTTAGGGTTAGTTATATAAAATTATTCACTGCAGAACTATTTGGGACTGGAATTCGGAAGAGTGCCGTAATGTTTCATATTTTTTATTAAAAAGTCGCTTTCACCTAATTAATTGCTGATAAAAAAAAAATTGTTGCCTCACCGGACGGGAATCGAACCTGGAGCTCCCACGTAACAGGTGAAGACACTTACCACTATGCTACCGAGAACACGATTATGAATCAATGAAAATTTATTATATAGCCACACAATTGTCCCGATGATGTCACTTGTCAAATCATGTGACCAGTCGGGACAGTTCGACTATGAATAAAGGGAGACTTTATTCAGTCGGACTATGAATAGTCAGTTCGTTATTTTATTCTATACATGTTTCTCCCCACTCTGTGCGCATTATTTCCTACCTTATACTTATTTTTCATTCTACTAAATTTGTTTCATTCTATACTGTTCCACATTCTATACACTGTTCCACATTCTATACACTGTTCCACATTCTATACACTGTTCCACATTCTATACACTGTTCCACATTCTATACACTGTTCCACATTCTATACACTGTTCCACATTCTATACACATTTCCCCCTTCTCCAAGCATGTTTTCCAAGAAACATTTCTTGTTCCCCATGTATAAGAAGCACTAATACTAAATCACACCACTGCTATTTTTCTATAGAATGTTAAATGTTGTCTTTAAATTGACCCCAGGAAATTAGCCTGTCAATGTGTGGTTGTCAGGTGGTAGACTAACTCATCTGTGAGTTATTGGGTAACAAATAATATATCACCTCACAACAGACATCTGTGAGTTATTGGGTAACAAATAATATCTCACCTCACAACAGACATCTGTGAGTTATTGGGTAACAAATAATATCTCACCTCACAACAGACATCTGTGAGTTATTGGGTAACAAATAATATCTCACCTCACAACAGACATCTGTGAGTTATTGGGTAACAAATAATATCTCACCTCACAACAGACATCTGCGAGTTATTGGGTAACAAATAATAATCTCACCTCACAACAGACATCTGTGAGTTATTGGGTAACAAATAATATCTCACCTCACAACAGACATCTGTGAGTTATTGGGTAACAAATAATATCTCACCTCACAACAGACATCTGTGAGTTATTGGGTAACAAATAATATCTCACCTCACAACAGACATCTGTGAGTTATTGGGTAACAAATAATATCTCACCTCACAACAGAAACCACTTGATGAGGCTGCCAACATGTCTTTAACTCTTAACCTCACAACAGAAACCACTTGATGAGTCTGTCAATATGTCTTTACCTCTTAACCTCACAACAGAAACCACTTGATGAGGCTGTCAACATGTCTTTAACTCTTAACCTCACAACAGAAACCACTTGATGAGGCTGTCAACATGTCTTTAACTCTTAACCTCACAACAGAAACCACTTGATGAGGCTGTCAACATGTCTTTAACTCTTAACCTCACAACAGAAACCACTTGATGAGGCTGTCAACATGTCTTTAACTCTTAAACCACACAGCAGAACTGTACAGACACACTGTCAAATAGAATAGAGGACACACTGTCTGGTGTTTATGACACAGATGAAATTGCATTCATGGGGGACCCCATGTGAGTGAGCACCCTGTCCAGCCACTGCAGAGGCCCGTTTAGCTGTACCTCAATCCAGCACGGGGTAGAGGTGATGTCCTGTCTATGATAGTCCACTCCCCAGCCCTTGACAAAACTGATCCGAATGATGCACATCTTGTGAGCTCATAAACAGCCTCAAATCCGTGGTTGATGGACTGCTTGAGCAGCCAGGCAAACTCCTCGTTGTTGAAAATCTTCAGGCTGTGCTTCGGGAGCACCTTGCAGACGGTTGTTGGGTGGAAGTTGTTGCTGTAGTTGAAGTTACGGCTTTGTATGAAGATGCTGCAGTCACTCATGCATTCGACAAAGATCTCGCCCTTAATGTAACAGAGGTGAACTCCCCTGCCGATATGTCGCCGAGTATTCTCTATGGTTGAGTTTCTGATAAAGTTGCTGCTCAGTGTGCCCAAACAGAAGCGGTCAGTTCGGGATGGGTCTGTGAAACCGTCTACAATGATGCTACTCGGTGATGCTTGGAAATATTCACCAACACGGTTCTGTAAGTTCGTAATAATTAATGGTACACCAGAAGCTGGGTTCTTGGTAATTGATGGGTGTAATGTCTGCTCCCGCGGGTAATTTTAAACCTGGCGTTCCGTATTCTAAATTAACTGTGGGCGTGGGGTCTCCAGCTGCCAGCGCAGGCTGCGTGGATTCTGGCCGATATTCCATACCCTGTGTTGGAGAATGCCAGTTTTGAACGGCGCGTTGATGATAGTTTGTTATTCCGAAGGTGCTGTCGGGACTGGGACATGGGGTGTGTGGGGAAGGGTGTTGTGGAAAGGGGTAGGTGACGTTCTGTGGAAAGTTTGACTTGGGTATCTGTTGGAATGTGGGCAGCGGTCCGTTACATTGCATATCTCTGTATCTTGGAACTAGTACAGGAGGCAGAACTGAACTTTCGACCCGCCGATAATGGTACGGGTTAATGCAGACTTCCTTGTTGTTTCTTGCGCTGAACGGGTACAGGCATGTCTCCAACGGTCTCAACTCGTGATGGGATTGTAGATCTGGCCATCTCCAAACTGTACAGTAGATGACGTGAGGTAACGCTTTTCTGTGTGAAACTTGCAGACGTCCATCCATCGACCGCGGGATGGTCACACACTTGGTGTGAGGACTTTTATAGGCCAGAGCTTTCTCTAAATTATCTAACGCCCCATTCATCTTCTTCAACTTCTTCACAAGAGAGTCCACGGCCTTCTCTGCCCATTTCTCATCCTCGTCGCCTTGTTTCCAACCCAAAAGCCTCTTCACGGCGGGGCTCGTGAACGAGAATATACTAGACAATGCTGAATTCATCTTCTACAGTAATCCACAACAAATTCTCCGATAATACAAACTGCTATTCAATGTCTGATCTTACCTTAGATATAAAATAAACTCGGTTTTAGTGAGTTCTCACAAATTTATCTCCATGGAAAATTCACAAAAACACAAACTGCACCACGAATTCCTTTTGGTTTTCTCCCAAGTCTTGAATAATAACACAAGCCACATCTAAGGATGGTCAGCGTGGATGTAGAACACGTCTGGTGTAATACTAACAGAACTAGAACTAAGTCTCCAGTTGAAGCAACTAGGAATAAACACTAACAAACGTCGAGCGACTGCGCGGACGCTTCACATCTGCATGTCCTTCCCGTGTGTATTCTGTCAATTCGACTAATTCAAGTAATTCTAACACATGTTTCACCGCGATCCTTTGGAATGTGCCTGGGGTAACACTACCAGCTGTTTAAGAGCGTTCCCACCGCTCCTCTCCGCCCGCTGGCACACCGTGCCATCCCCTGCTTGCTGCTTCAAATTATTATTGATGACGTAGCTCTCACCCCAGGTTCCTACTGGATAACTTTTTAACGTTTTAATCTGTCTATTTGAACCAGTCACTTCTCGCCAATCACTGACCATTGTCCGTCCTCTCACTAATGAAGGATTACTATAAGCCCGTCCTTGTTTGTAGCCACAGGGGATAGATTATCGTTGTATTGTTTCCTTCTTTTAAAGTAGGGCAAAACGAGTGGCTGTTGCTTGACCCAGTGATTCTCAAACTGTGAGCTTGGCCCCCTGGTTCAACTAGTGACCCTGGCAGGTGTATCAGGATGGTTCCTGAATAATCTAAGATAATCCATATAGGGGAGATGGCTGGGGTGAGGGTGGGGGGGTGGGTAGGTCAAATTATAAAGTTACAAAAGTAGACCATCAACTTGTTGATATCATTAGTAAGTTACTCATGTACATATAAACCGGTGTCATTATAATGAAATATCAAATGTGTGTTCGATGTTCATATGTTGCCGAGTGCCTGTATTCCTCTGATACTTGATTCACGGTATTCCAAAAACTGTTCTATGGCGTTTGATTTCATTAGCAATGATTTCCTGCTCTTGTAATTATGAAATTGCGTTGCGGGTGCGATTTGTAATGCCGCTTACCCACGTTCGAAACAGCGGCGACCGATTTTGGCAGTAGACCGTGTCGCGCTGGTTTTATCATGTTTGGGAGCCGGTCGTTCAGGAAGCAGTGGCAAATTACTGAACGTAAAAACTTGCCAAGACATCAACAACGGCAGTAAAATGCTGGTGTTGACTGCAACGTCCTTTAAGGAATATGCAACTTTTAAAAAAAAATGAAGCATTGTGAAATGATCCAGGAACCACATAATGTTGCCACGGGAAAGATGTTAGTTGGTTAGTCTCGGTTACAACTTCACGGTAACGGGTCGTCCCCATTATGCTCCGTTCCTATGCCAGTAAATATCACATGAAATGCTCCACACTGCCCAATGTGAAATGTGGAACAGACAGGAGTCTCGGCAAGCCAACAGCCCACACAGGTACACTGTGAACAACGCCATCTCCAGAATGCCATCACAAAAGCCCTCCACGAAAAATACTGTTCATGGTCGATGGAAGAGGCAGTCATCAGAAAAACTTCATTGACCCATGTTTTATCCCATATGGCTCAGTCTCTTTCCGCAGGACGACCCGCCGAAAGAGCCGCATAAAGCACGAACTCCGTAGCCCCAGCGACGACTCCCAGGACTCTCCTGAAAAATGCACTCGGGAACAATCCCTTTATATGGTATTTATAGAGTCAAGGTGTTCAAATTATTTTCACTTTCTTCTTTAGCGATTCGTACTTTCCATTAACATGAGGGTTTCATTCACGGACATTTATGTTTGGTACCCAGAGATAATAAATTTGGGAACCGCTGGACTTACAATGGGCTGACCACGAGCAGAAATATCAAATGTCGTGACCCTGGTGTCAAGGTAAAACACCCGGCCACGTGTTGCCACCAGCTGACACAGAGTGCTATCCCTGGTCGCTCGCTGTTCTAATCGTGTTTAAGCCTTCGGTATGTCACACACAAACAGTGCGCTTAAACTTGAGAATTCTAAGAAAGGTAATATTAGTAATAAAAACACGCACACGCGATACAAATAATTTTGTCATTCGGCACAGGAGAACGTGTACCGTGGCAGAAAAAGTAAACAATATCAATAAATGAATCAGGTGCCGTCTCCATAGTAAAGGTTGGCTGCAATGGACCCCCAACAACGGCCGTACATTCTGTCAGACTGCCGTTCGTCCATCGCTTAACGTTATTTTCTCTCTTGTATAGCTGTATACCTCTTGCTCGCCTGCCTTCAGCCTTATCCTCTAGTCAAGTTTTCAAAAGAGTCTTATGTCATTCTAAACAATATAAAATAACACGAAGTAATGCATCTTAAAAGAAAAAAAGTTAGTTGTATATCCTTTACAGGACGTCGCAATCAATACCTGTATGTTTTTTTTCCAAGTTTACGTTAAGTAGTTTGCCATTGCTTTTTGAACGACCAGTACTTATACCTCTGCATGAAAAACCTGCGCAAGGCTGCCTAATCGCCCGCAGCTGTGTTCCCAACGTAGAATGCGGGATAGCGAATTGCTTTCGTAACCCTTTTGTAACAGAGCCAGTAATATGGCTTTACAGAACCCAGTTATGGAGACCAAAGGACTTTGCGGCGACTAGCCTTCATCAGCAAACAAATACACAAATAACAACACATAAACATGGGGAAGAAACAACGACTAACTGGGACATAATAACTGAATGAGAAGACGGGAAAGGTGCGCACACAATTAGACAAATGAAAAGAAAATGGACACATTAACAACATGTGCACGCGATCTCAGAATCCCAGGCTGTGAAACGGTTTCAGACAAGAGGAATGTAAAGTTCTGTCGATGTTAATTCTGTCTGCCTCGTTTGTCCTTAGCCGACGCTGTGGCTTAGAGGCGTTGAACCTGCTTCACAATTCCCCGACATGTCATCTCATCATCATCATACCGGGTTATCATCATCATCATACCGGGTAATCATCATCATCATTCAGGGCCATCATCATCATACCGGGTAATCATCATTATACCGGGTCGTCATCATCATCATCATACCGGGTAATCATCATCATACCGGGTCGTCATCATCATCATACCGGATAATCATCATCATCATTCAGGGTAATCATCATCATACCGGGTCATCATCATCATCATCATACTGGTCATCATCATCATACCGGGTCATCATCATCATACCGGGTCATCATCATCATCATCATACCGGGTCATCATCATCATACCGGGTCATCATCATCATACCGGGTCATCATCATCATCATACCGGGTAATCATCATCATACCGGGTCATCATCATCATCATACCGGGTAATCATCATCATCATCATACTGGGTAATCATCATCATACCGGGTCATCATCATCATCATCATCATACCGGGTAATCATCATCATACCGGGTCATATCATACCGGGTAATCATCATCATCATACTGGGTCATCATCATCATACCGGGTCATCATCATCATACCGGGTCATCATCATCATACGGGTCATCATCATCATACCGGGTCATCATCATCATACCAGGTCATCATCATCATCATACCGGGTAATCATCATCATACCGGGTCATCATCATCATCATACCGGGTAATCATCATCATCATCATACTGGGTAATCATCATCATACCGGGTCATCATCATCATCATCATCATACCGGGTAATCATCATCATACCGGGTCATATCATACCGGGTAATCATCATCATCATACCGGGTAATCATCATCATCATACCGGTAATCATCATCATACCGGGTCATCATCATCATCATCATCATCATACCGGGTCATCATCATCATACCGGGTCATATCATCATACCGGGTAATCATCATCATCATACCGGGTCATCATCATCATCATCATACCGGGTAATCATCATCATCATACCGGGTCATCATCATCATCATCATCATACCGGGTAATCATCATCATACCGGGGTTTCATCATCATCATCATCATCATCATACCGGGTCATCATCATCATCCCGGGGTCATATCATCATACCGGGTAATCATCATCATCATACCGGGTCATCATCATCATCATCATACCGGGTAATCATCATCATACCGGGTCATCATCATCATCATACTGGGTAATCATCATCATACCGGGTCATCATCATCATACCGGGTAATCATCATCATCATGCCGGGTCATCATCATCATCATCATAATCATACCGGGTAATCATCATCATACCCGGGTAATCATCATCATACCGGGTAATCATCATCATCATTCAGGGCGCACCATCATACCGGGTATCATCATCATCATACCGGGTAGATCCATCATCATCATACTGGGTAATCATCAGCATCATACCCGGGTAATCCATCATCATCATACCGGGTAATCAATCATCATACCGGGTCATCATCATCATCATCATCATCATACCGAGTCATCCTCATCATACCGGTAATCAGCATCATCATACCGGTAATCATCATCATCATACCGGGTAAATCATCATCATCATGCATAACCGGGGTAATCAGTCATCATCATACCGGGTAATCATCATCATCATACCGGGTAATCATCATCATCATCATAACCGGGTAATCATCATCATCATACCGGGTAATCATCATCATCATACCGGGTAATCATCATCATCATACCGGTCATCATCATCATCATACCTGGTCATCATCATCATCATACCGGGTAATCATCATCATACCGGGTCATCATCATCATCATACCGGGTCATCATCATCATACCGGGTCATCATCATCATCATACCGGGTAATCATCATCATCATCATACCGGGTAATCATCATCATACCGGGTCATCATCATCATCATACCGGGTAATCATCATCATACCGGGTCATCATCATCATCATACCGGGTAATCATCATCATCATACCGGTAATCATCATCATACCGGGTCATATCATACCGGGTAATCATCATCATCATACCGGGTATCATCATCATCATACCGGGTATCATCATCATACCGGGTCATCATCATCATCATCATCATCATACCGGGTCATCATCATCATACCGGTCATATCATCATACCGGGTAATCATCATCATCATACCGGGTCATCATCATCATCATCATCATACCGGGTAATCATCATCATCATACCGGGTCATCATCATCATCATCATCATACCGGGTAATCATCATCATACCGGGTCATCATCATCATCATCATCATCATACCGGGTCATCATCATCATACCGGGTCATATCATCATCCCGGGTAATCATCATCATCATACCGGTCATCATCATCATCATCATACCGGGTCATCATCATCATCATACTGGTAATCATCATCATACCGGGTCATCATCATCATACCGGGTAATCATCATCATCATGCCGGGTCATCATCATCATCATCATCATCATACCGGGTAATCATCATCATACCGGGTAATCATCATCATACCGGGTAATCATCATCATCATTCAGGGCCACCATCATACCGGGTAATCATCATCATCATACCGGGTAATCATCATCATCATACTGGGTAATCATCATCATCATACCGGGTAATCATCATCATCATACCGGGTAATCATCATCATACCGGGTCATCATCATCATCATCATACCGGGTCATCCTCATCATACCGGGTAATCATCATCATACCGGGTAATCATCATCATCATACCGGGTAATCATCATCATCATACCGGGTAATCATCATCATCATACCGGGTAATCATCAGCATCATACCAGGTAATCATCATCATACCGGGTCATCATCATCATCATCATCATCATACCGGGTCATCCTCATCATACCGGGTAATCATCATCATCATCATACCGGGTAATCATCATCATCATACCGGGTAATCATCATCATCATCATACCGGGTAATCATCATCATCATACCGGGTAATCATCATCATCATACCGGGTAATCATCATCATACCGGGTCATCGTCATCATCATAATCATCATCATCATCGTCATCATCATCATCACAATACCGAGTTATCATCATCATCACCATATCGAGTCATCAACGTCATCATCATACTGGGTCTTTATCATTATTATCATACCGGGTCATCATGATCATCATACCTGATAATCATCATATGGGGCCATCAATATCATCAGTATACCAAATCATCATCATCATCATACCGAGCCATCATCATTATCATCATACCGGGCCATAATCATCATCATCATACCATGTCATTATTATCAACGTACCGAGTCATCATCATACTGGGCCATCATCATTATCCTCATAACGGTCCATAATCATCATCATCATACCACGTAATTATCATCAACGTACCGGGTCATCATCATTATCATCATCATAATTGCAGGTTTTTATCATCATATTGGCTCCTAATCATCATCATACCGGATCATTATCATAACCATACCGAGTCATCACCATTATCATTCCGAGTCATCATCATCATACCGGATCATCATTATCTTCATACCAAATCATCATCATCATACCGAGTCATCATATCATACTGTCTTGTCGAACATACAGCCTGGAACAGCATCCGATGCGGTCTTGTTAGCTTCTTCTCTCTCCCACCATGAGTTGTAAAGGTTCCTTACAGTCTTGTTTAGCCTTTCCACTTCTACTCTGGGATGCAGAGATACCGTACGGTCATATTTAGTCTTTTCCACTTCTACCCTGGGATGTAGAGGTGTCTTACAGTCATGTTTAGTCTTTCCACTTCTACCCTGGGATGTAGAGGTACCTTACAGTCGTGTTTAGTCTTTCCACTTCTAACCTGGCATGTAGATGTGCCATAAAGTCGTGTTTCTTTCTTCTACCCTGGGGTGTCGAGGTATCTCACAGTCTTGTTCTCTTCTACCCTGGGATGTAGAGGTACCTTACAGTCGTGTTTAGTCTTTCCACTTCTAACCTGGCATGTAGATGTGCCATAAAGTCGTGTTTCTTTCTTCTACCCTGGGGTGTCGAGGTATCTCACAGACTTGTTCTCTTCTACCCTGGGATGTAGAGGTACCTTACAGTCTTGTTTAGTCTTTCCTTTTGTACCTTCACATGTAGAGGCAGGCACCTTACAGTCTTGATTAGTCTGCCCTCTTTTACTCAGTGCTGTAGAGGCACCTTACAGTCTTATATGGCGAGGGACACTGGTAATAGGGAAAGCTAATCCATACACACAAAATCAGCCCATTGCACTAGAACTAGTAGCACGTGTATGGACTGAGCTTGAGTTCAAATCGAGCGTACAAACAAACAAACAATCAAACAAACAAACAAACAAAATCTTCGGCGTTTAGACGGTAATTCCAACACCGTACACAGTATCGTCTCCAGGAAAAATGTGCTGCAGGGCTCTCGGTCCCCACTTCCCACAGAATCCAGCAGAAGATTAGTTTAGTTTAGTTTAGTTTAGTTTAGTTTAGTTTAGTTTAGTTTAGTTTAGTTTAGTTTAGTTTAGTTTAGTTTAGTTTAGTTTAGTTTAGTTTAGTTTTTGTTCAGTTCAGTATAGTTTAGGGAGATGAGTGGTCTCGAGGTATGGTGTCCGTCTCGAGTGCTGTAGGTCCCGCGTTCAAGCCCCAGTGAGGGCCGGGATTATTTCTCGTAGACTTCTATTTTTTTTAAAATTCCCCCTGTTCTCTGGGTAGTGAGATTGTCGGACGCCCGTGTGCATTGTTGCGCACGTAAAACATCCCTTGGCGCTGCCCGGGCAAAATTTCGAGTTAAAAATCTACCCAAAATATTTTAGGCTACTCGCCGGTGCTACGGAGTTTGTGCACTGAGCTGAGGTTCTCCGGACTCACGCTTGAGTTAGGAGTAGAACGGAGCACTTATGGGTTACACCCGTGTGCCGTGATGTTGATCCGTCGACTAAACTAAACTAATCATGAGAGTAAAGACAGGAGACCTTTGCCAGGTTCGAATCCCATCTAAGGACTTACAATTTATAAGGCTAGTTTGTTTCTAATTATTTATGAATTCCTAACCATCTCGGATATGGGACGAACGAACAAACGAACGAAATTTATCTTCAAAGGGTCACAAATTGGGCACGTAGGCCCGTCTTAGATTCGACCCCTCCAATCAATCATCTTTCATTCATAAATTGTGCATGTTACATCCACATAAAACCGAAGGTCCCGTTTACAAATGGTGCACACTATACCATCGACAGATGGAAATCGCAATCAGTAGGCAACAAGCCCGCAACCCTGGCACAAATTTAAAAAAAAAAAACATCTATCTACAGGTAGATATTGCTCGCTGCCTTGGATAGTTTAGTCGACGGATCAACATCACGGCACACGGGTGTAATCCATAAGTGTTCCGTTCTGCTCCTAATGAGCCTGACTCGGGAGAATCTCAGCTCAGTACACTAACTCCGTAGCACCGGTGAGGATCCTGAAATATTGTGCCTTGGATAGAATCTGTCTAGAGGAGGCAAGCCTGACACAGATTATTGCCGAAGTGGGACATACTGACCTGTGGGCTGCATGACTAAATGTGACTAACTCCCCTACAAATAGCAACGATAAGTAAGGAAGAAGATATTACCATTAACTATTATACCCCAGCAATTCTCTTCTCAAAACGAGCTCGTAAAAATGTCGGCTTTTGAGAACTTACTCTACAGATTAATTGTAGTATTGTAACTTATCATCTAGTTCTCCTATTGTTGTCGTTATAAATGTACAGTTTGAAATGAATAGAAAAGAAGCGTTTCAAAGTAGCCTACAAAAGAGCTAACCATAAAGGGGCACATTATTTGTTTAGAGGGTATCTTCGTTTGGTAACACTATTTGGGTCAAGGGGTATCTTGTGAAGGACCTCTTCACTGCAGGAGAAAACCTCAAAGCTGGGGTGGACAGCCAGCTGTGGCAGACACGAGAAGCTCGGCTAAGCCTGTGTAAATATCCGCTGGCGATTAGGACAATACAATGTAAATAGAGGCATGGGGAGCCGATGAACAAATAACCTGGGGTGGTAACTCGGGTAGGTGGCGACACACCTGTGCAAGGATCTGTCGGACACTGGCTTTGACATGTGGTCCTTGGGCGTTGTATCTTTACTGCTTCAAATATCACCGTCAGTTAGTATTGGTTAGGGTAGGAGGGACACATGCACTTACACGAATACCGTCTTAAACACTTTCGATAAACAGGTAGGCAGGCAGACTGTCGGACAGCTGACTGGATGGGTGGATGGATGAGTGGATGGGTGAGCGTGTGTGTGGTTGGTTGGACGGAGGGACAGACAGACAGACAGACAGAAGGGTGGGTGGTTGGACGGACGGACAGCTGGCTGTATGAGTGGATGGATGAATGAATGAGTGGGTGCGTGGGTGGATGGTTGGACGGACGGACACACAGACAGACAGGCAGACAGACAGACAGCTGGCTGGTTGGGTGGTTGGATGAGTGCATGGATAGGTGTTTGAGTGGATATGTAGGTAGGTAGGTAGGTAAATAGATGGGTGGGTGGATAGATAGGTATGTAGGTCGACGGGCAGTTGTACAGACTTATGATGCACGGATAGACAAAAAAAGAAGTAACGAACTTTATTTTCTATTTTCAAGGCTGTTAAGAATTGGACACCAAGAGCCGTTTTACATGGTGCCCTTGCATCTTTCACACGTTCAGTATTGAACACCAAGACCCGTGTTTACATGGTGCTCTTGCATCTTTCACATGGTCAGTATTACTCAAGACCCGTTTATATGGTGCCCTTGCATCTTTCACAACGTTCAGTATTGGACACCAAGACCAGTGTTTACATGGTGCTCTTGCATCTTTCACATGTTCAGTATTACTCAAGACCCGTTTTATATGGTGCCCTTGCATCTTTCGCACGTTCAGTATTGGACACCAGACCTCGTGTTTACATGGAGCCCTTGCATCTTTCACACGTTCAGTATTGGACACCAAGACCCGTGTTTACATGGGGCCCTTGCATCTTCACACGTTCAGTATTGGACAACAAGACCCGTTTTACATGGTGTCCTTGCATCTTTCACACGTTCAGTATTGGACCACCAAGACCCGTTTTGCATGGTGCTCTTGCATCTTTCACATGTTCAGTATTTGGACACCAAGACCCGTTTTACATGGTGCCCTTGCATCTTTCACATGTTCAGTATTGGACACAAAGACCCGTTTTACATGGTGCCCTTGCATCTTTCACACGTTCAGTATTGGACACCAAGACCCGTTTTACATGGTGCTCTTGCATCTTTCACACGTTCAGTATTGGACACCAAGACCCGTTTTACATGGTGCTCTTGCATCTTTCACATGTTCAGTATTGGACACCAAGACCCGTTTTACATGGTGCTCTTGCATCTTTCACATGTTCAGTATTGGACACCAAGACCCGTTTTACATGGTGCTCTTGCATCTTTCAGACGTTCAGTATTGGACACCAAGACCCGTTTTACATGGTGCTCTTGCATCTTTCACATGTTCAGTATTGGACACCAAGACCCGTTTTACATGGTGCCCTTCATCTTTCACATGTTCAGTATTGGAACCAAGACCTGTTTTGCATGGTGCTCTTGCATCTTTCACATGTTCAGTATTGGACACCAAGACCCGTTTTACATGGTGCTCTTGCATCTTTCAGACGTTCAGTATTGGACACCAAGACCCGTTTTACATGGTGCTCTAGCATCTTTCACATGTTCAGTATTGGACACCAAGACCCGTTTTTCATGGTGCTCTTGCATCTTTCACATATTCAGTATTACTCAAGACCCGTTTTACATGGTGCTCTTGCATCTTTCACATGTTCAGTATTGGACACCAAGACCCGTTTTACATGGTGCCCTTCCATCTTTCAGACGTTCAGTATTGCACACCAAGACCCGTTTTATATGGTGCTCTTGCATCTTTCACACGTTCAGTATTGGACACCAAGACCCGTTTTACATGGTGCCCTTCCATCTTTCACATGTTCAGTATTGGATACAAAGACCCATTTTACATGGTGCCCTTGCATCTTTCACATGTTCAGTATTGGACACCAAGACCCGTTTTACATGGTGCCCTTGCATCTTTCACATGTTCAGTATTACTCAAGACCCGTGTTTACATGGTGCCCTTGCATCTTTCACACGTTCAGTATTGGACACCAAGACCCGTTTTACATGGTGCCCTTGCATCTTTCACACGTTCAGTATTGGACACCGAGACCCGTTTTACATGGTGCTCTTGCATCTTTCACATGTTCAGTATTGGACACCAAGACCCGTGTTTACATGGTGCCCTTGCATCTTTCACAAGTTCAGTATTGGACACCAAGACCCGTTTTGCATGGTGCTCTAGTATCTTTCACAAGTTCAGTATTGGACACCAAGACCTGTTTTGCATGGTGCTCTAGTATCTTTCACATGTTCAGTATTGGACACCAAGACCTGTTTTGCATGGTGCTCTTGCATCTTTCACATGTTCAGTATTGGACACCAAGACCCGTTTTAGATGGTGCTCTTGCATCTTTCAGACGTTCAGTATTGGACACCAAGACCCGTTTTACATGGTGCTCTAGCATCTTTCACATGTTCAGTATTGGACACCAAGACCCGTTTTTCATGGTGCTCTTGCATCTTTCACATGTTCAGTATTACTCAAGACCCGTTTTACATGGTGCTCTTGCATCTTTCACATGTTCAGTATTGGACACCAAGACCCGTTTTACATGGTGCCCTTGCATCTTTCACATGTTCAGTATTGGACACCAAGACCCGTTTTACATGGTGCTCTTGCATCTTTCACATGTTCAGTATTGGACACCAAGACCCGTTTTACATGGTGCCCTTGCATCTTTCACACGTTCAGTATTGGACACCAAGACCCGTGTTTACATGGTGCCCTTGCATCTTTCACATGTTCAGTATTGCCCATGATAAATGTTCAGAACTTTCTAACTCATCCACAAAAAAATGTTAATATGCAAAATGATCAAAGTTTTGTAACTTTATTTAAAATTTATAAGTTTAATAACATTATTCCCCCCTCCCCCCCCCCCCCCCCCCCAATATATTCATTTGTGTATAATGTTATTCACAAAGAATGTTCCTTATATCTTAATGTTATTCACAAAGAATGTTCCTTATATCTTAATGTTATTCTCAAAGAATGTTCCTTATATCTTAATGTTATTCACAAAGAATGTTCCTTATATCTTAATGTTATTCACAAAGAATGTTCCTTACATCTTAATGTTATTCTCAAAGAATGTTCCTTATATCTTAATGTTATTCACAAAGAATGTTCCTTATATCTTAATGTTATTCACAAAGAATGTTCCTTACATCTTAATGTTATTCTCAAAGAATGTTCCTTATATCTTAATGTTATTCACAAAGAATGTTCCTTATATCTTAATGTTATTCACAAAGAATGTTCCTTATATCTTAATGTTATTCACAAAGAATGTTCCTTACATCTTAATGTTATCCACAAAAAATGTGCATATTTTTTTAATGTTATCCACAAGAAATGTTCATGTTTTATAATGCTATCCCCAAAGAATGTTCATATTTTTGTAATATTATCCACAAAAATGTCTATTTTTATAACAGTATCCACAAGAAATGTTCATATTTTAGTAAATTTATTGATGCGAAAAATTCCTATTTTGATTACACTGCTCATGAGATAATGTTCATATTTTGTAAATAAAAGCGATGTGATCACACTATTGCTGCTATGTTTAGTTTAATCATCTTATGTTTTCAGTGTTTAAAAAATTGTAATAGTAGCCTGCTTGTTGTTCTTGTAAATGCATTTATAATATTTCTGTACCAGTGCCTGGTTTCTTATCTGTATTGTCCGATATAATCGTGAATTATTTGTTCTATCCTTTGTATCCTTTGTATCATTTGTAACTGTGTGAATCATCTCTTCGCTACTGTAATTTGTCTTCTTTAAGTATGTGAATCATTTCCTCTCTCTCTCTCTCTCTCTCTCTCTCTCTCTCTCTCTCTCTCCTCTCTCTCTCTCTCTCTCTCTCTCTCTCTCTCTCTCTCTCTCTCTCTCTCTCTCTCTCTCTCTCTCTCTCTCTCTCTCTCTCTCTTGTACTTTACTGTCTTCTATATTTTGAAAGGATTGCATGAAAATATATAAAAATTTAGAAAGAAGAAAAATAATTTAACAGGAAATGATTATATCAGATGGAAAAAAATGGAGAAATTATTGTTGATATTACTGATGTAATAAAAAGATGGACAGAATACACAGAAGATCTATTCTGGGAAAGTAGGATCAATAAACCAACATTGTATTATACTCAAGATGGACCAAACATATTAAGGGCCGAAATAAAGAAGGCCATTAAAAAGATGGATCAAGGAAATGCTGCAGGTCCTGACAAGATGACAACGGAAATGATAAAATCCGTATCCAGCTTTGGCATTGATACTATCACATAATTATGTAATATATAATACATAGAACATGTACTTTTTATTAATGTGAAGTGTGGACAATGATCAGACAAGCTGAAAAACATCTGATGTCTGTTGAAATGTGGTTTCTGAAGAAAATTCAAAGAATGTGCCATGGACAGACAGAACAACAATGACAAAGTCCTACAAGAAACAGATGAAAACCGTAAACTTGTTAGATAAATTAGTCGTAAACAGTCACAATTTTTTGGCCACATTATGAGACGAAATAAATTGGAGAACTTGGTGACAACTGGCAAGATTGAGGGAAGAGAACAAGGGGAAGGCAGAGAAGTAAATACCTGGATGGCTTGGCCACGTGGTACAGTTGAGACAAGAATACAGAGCTGATCCACGACTCTGGTGATCTTGAGAGGTAGCAAAACATGACCGCCTACGCTTATCGGCACCACACATGATGATGATATGTAATGCTGGGTACAATCCCCAAGGATTTGAAGACATCTATTTTCATCACACTGCTCAAAAAGCCAAGAGCTGTTGATTGTGAGAATTACAGAACTGTTAGTTTAATGAGCCATATAACTAAGATACTCATCAAAGTCATACAAGAAATAATTCACAATAAAATATTTGAGGAAGCAGCTGAAGAACAATTTGATTTCCACAAAAACAGTGGCACTACAGAAGTAGGGCCTAATAATCTGTTTGAGGATGTTAATTGAAAAATCTATAGCGTAGTACAGAAAAAATATATAGGTATGTTTTATAGACTACAAGAAAGCTTTTGATTGAGTACAACATGCACAATTAATTACATGCCTTCAAGATAGAGGAATAGGCGGAAAGGACATCAGACTTGTACTGGCAACAAGTGGCGTGAATTAGATACGGACATAATTATTCATCGCCCATAGAGATAAAAAGAGGAGTACGGCATTGATGCATGTTTTCCCCCAAGCCTCTTCATCATACACAGAAATAATTTTTAAACAAGTCAGTCTGCTCTGAGTTACAAAACCTAGTGGAACAAGTAAACAGGCATAGTGCAGAATGTAGCTGAAATATTCATCATCTCATCATGTGCCATGCAGATAAGTGTAGTCAGTGATGTTTCGCCATCTCACATGATCACCAGAGTCATGGATCAGCTCAGTGTTCTTGTCTCGACCATACTATGTGGCCAAGCCATCCAGGTATTTACTTTTCTGCCTTCCTCTTGTTCTCTTCCTTTCAATCTTGCCAGTTACCAACAAGTTCTCCAAATTATTTCTTCTCATAACGTGTCCAAAATAACTGACTATCTACGTCTAATTTCTTCAATAAATTTACGGTTTTTATTTGATTTTGTAGAACCTGGTCATTAGTTTTTTTGTCTGTCTATGGTATTATTTGCATTTTCCTCGGAAACCACATTTCCACAGCCATCGCACGTTTTTTCAACTTGTCTGCTCATTGCAGGGTTGTGCCATGCTATGATACAGAGAGGCGGCCGCTTCAGGCGGCACCGTAAGGGAGATTCAAAAAGGGGCGACATTTTTAAAGAAACAAAAATGGAATGGGCGGCATTTCGAAGGCTTGCGTCATGCTGAGAAAATCCACCGCACGGTCCTGGCTCATTGCCCATGCTTCACATCCATACAAAAGTACGGGTTCCATGTAGCCTAAAAATCGAACTTCATTGAATCACTAAAAGTATGCAGGATATGTTAAATTTTCAATATGTTTATAGTATAATTGATTGATTGATTTAAAAACCGCCATCATAGCATTCTGGGCATTCCCATAAGCGCCCCGTCCCCATCCCAAGCAGCCAGCGAAGAGTTCCAACACCGATAGTACCAGTAGCAATCTTTCCTCTGAGCGCCGAGCATCTGCCAGATCCCCTCGTCACACCTCGCTCCCTCATTCTTGCCAGACCATGGTGATCCATTTGCTCCTCCGAGGTGTACACGTGCTCCCACAAGGCCGCAACCACGTCTGCCTTGTCATGCATCAATACTCCACCAAGTTTTGCAGAGCCAGCCAATCTGTCCGCCTGTTCATTCCCCAGCATGCCCCGAAGAAAAGATCCATGCGATGCTTGCCACCCGTGACCTCCGAAGCGAAGCAAGCCACTCTGCCTGAACCTTGCCTGTCCTCACCTTCCTCAGCAAGCTTTCTGAGTAAGTTACAATCACGATGTGTGTGTGTATCGTATTCTCCATCCAGCAGAAAGCTGCACTGACGGCCTCCACCTCCATTTTGAAGCTAGATGTTGTGGTATCATATGCCAGGCTCTCTTGCACCAAACGTCGACCATTAGCTTTTGCTAAGAACCCCCAGGCACTTCTCCTACCTCTCAACACCGACCCATCTGTGTAGATAATCACATCACCCGAGCGAGTATTATCCTGAATTAGTTGCTGGATTTCCACTTCCGTAGCCCCTTCTGGCCACTCCCTGCACTACCGGCTTAATGTGATTATAAATCTGCACAAGTCTGACTGCTCCGCTGGCACTCTGACCCATTCCTCTCCTCGCCTAATGTTCTCCAAGGGGCACACTTGTCTGATCGTATCCTCCGCCTGAGCCATCCATGATTTCCCTCTTGTCAGTCGCTGACCCTTAATGGCGTCCAGCGCCTCATGCATCGGGTGATCTGTGTCTGCAGTTACTCTGAGGTATGCCTTCGCCTGCATCACCTTGAGCCTACCAGCAACAGTCGGCAGACCAAGGATGTACCGCATACACACTACTGGGGTGTCTCTGGTGCATCCCAGAATGACCCGCATAGCTTCGTTCTGAATGCCATCTAATTTCTCCAGTTGACTCTTTGAGACAGTGAGCAGTCCTAGTCCATAATCAATCACTGAGAGGATCAAGTGCTGGTATAGTGTGAAAAACATTCTCTGCTCTCTACAGGGTGTAAATTTACAATTTACGTGTTTGAAAATATTGCCGGTCCAAGTTTTGTATTTACCTATTATGTTGCATGAACTTTACAGAGGGTGAATACAAAACTTGGATCGGCAATATTTTCAAACACTGCGCTGTCATTAAAAGTACACCCTGAACCAGAATACGATCAGCGTTGCCAGTAGTGGGTTGTGCTCAATCTTTAAACCTCAAATCCCGAAACAACCATATAAATCAATCGCAGGAGTTGCCGTGGTTAAGTTGTTAATGCTGCTTACCTTGTGCTCGAACGTCTTTTGTTCGTTTCCGAACCCTGTCATTCGGTTCACGGGTGAAATCTTCACGGAGACTCCTGGGAGTCGTGGTCGTGTTACAGAAGTCGGGCTCCGTACGACGCTTTCTGCAGGCCACCCTCTGGAAATAGACCGAGTCATATTGGATAAAACCCGCTGCAATCAAATCTATCCTCTCGCTTCTAAACCCCCTTTTATACACGTTAGTTAGCAGCATATCCTATACAGGACGTCACAGTCAACCCAAACATTTGCTATTTGTGATCTCTTGACAAGTTTATATTCAGTAGTTTGCCATTGCTTTCTGAATGACCGGCACCCATACTATTTCGTTAAAAAAAAACGAACATAAGGTCATCTGCTGCCAAATCGCCCGCAACAGTGTTTCGAACGCGGTACGCGGGATTATGAACTGCGCCCGTAACATCTTCGCCACAGAACAGGCTTTTAAACATGAGTTGCCAGAATAGTAAGGACATCAAGGCTGGAATACATTTGTGGATCCCGTCTCCAGATCCACCATCATAGGTTTACTCCCGAAGCTTTTTCTGTGTTGGAGTATCCTGCAAGTCAGCGGGTTTTTGGCGTAAGTTTACCGGCCTCTCCTAGACTGGCTGGGCTGCCAGCCAAGGTTAGGTATTCGATCTACACAAAGCAACTGGATGTTTAAAGGTGTCAATTACTTGCTTTTCGAACCACAAGTTAAAACAAAAAAATAACAAAGAGATGCAACTAACTTTTAAAGGATGTGCGTTGTATGGCTGCCAGAGGCTCTTGATATGGCGTATATGTATTTAAAAGTAGAGTTAGGTTAACGCCGCTACAACTCTTGATGGTGACAGCCCTACTCACTGTACAATAATAGAAATCGGGGGACAGTACACATGCTTGTCTGACACGCAAATGTTTAGTTGTTCTAGTAGTTTGATTGTTTTCCCATGCTTCACATTGTCAAACTCTTTCGTATAGTCTGTGAAGCATAAGCGCAGAGGTGTTTTTACTTCTGTAGCTTTTTCTAACAGTGTTCTGAGAACATATGTGGCATTGTTTGTGCTCTTTCCCTCTACAAATCCACACACGCGCGAGTGTGTGCGCGCGTACACACACACACACACACACGCACACATGCACGTACGCACGCACACACACACACACACATCAATCTGAAACAAGTTCATGTAAATAACAGCAGATTGAAGACGCATTAAGGATGGTAAATACATAATAGCCGAAACAAGGGCAGCATCTCACAAGATGAAGATTATTCTCTGCAATTATCCGTGTCATTCGAGATGTGGAAAAGCAAAGCCTTCTTGGGTGAATCAATCCTGGTGTACGTAAGTACGTCATGGACCATTAGCAGACAAGGGAGAAAATATGTGAAAGCAGTAGAGATGCGTTCTTTATTATTTTTTTTTGAAAGAAGAATGAATAGAACACCGTGGACAGATAGAATGAGTAATGAAGATATCGTGAAAGAAATTATCTCACCAAAAAATGTGCCATTAGAACATTCTTTGGACATGTCACGAGAAGAGGAAAGCTGGAGTATGTCGCCACAACAGGAAAAGAACGGGAAGAAAGGCTGGATGTTACCAAGAGAGAAGATATTGGACAGTTTGACACCATGACATGGAAAACGTCGGTACCAGAAATTACTGGAAGCACAAGACTAAAGGTTGTGGACAGACACGATCACCAACTTCACACGATCCTGGACTAGAAGAAGAAGAAGAAGAAGAAGAAGAAGAAGAAGAAGAAGAAGAAGAAGAAGAAGAAGAAGAAGAAGAAGAAGAAGAAGAAGAAGAAGAAGAAGAAGAAGAAGAAGAAGAAGAAGACACACAAGCGCTTGCGCGCGCACACACACACATACAGAGTTGAGATAGCGTGTGTTCTCGCCAGAGTGATAATGTACGTTTTCTATGCATATCGAATGGTGTACTCCTTTAGTTAAATGGAACAAACAAAATGGGCCGATGCAGCTCATAAACCCTGGAAGGAAATCAATCTGCGTGAAGGACACACTGAATATAAAACACCACAGCCTTGTGGCAGTTCTTAAAAGAATAAAGACTAGGGCACCAAATTGGACATCTAGGCGCGACAAATGATGCTATGCACCACGCATAGTTAACGCTGATCGCAGCAGAAGAAGAAGAAGAAGAAGAAGAAGTTGAAGATGAGGGGAGGAGAAAAAGACGAAAGAAGAGGAAGAAGAAGGAGGAGGAGAAGACGAAAGAAGAGGAAGAAGAAGGCGAAGAAGGAGGAGGAGAAGAACAAGGAGAAGAAGCAGAAAGTTTAGTCTGTTTAGTTTATGGATCAACATCACGGCACACGGGTGCAACCCATAAGTGCTCCATTCTCCTCCTAACTCGAACCGGAGTCTGGAGAAACTCAGCTCAGTGCACGAACTCTGTAGCACCGGCGAGGATCCTGAAATACTTTGGGTAGATTTTTAACTCACAATTTTACCCGGGCAGCGCCGTTAGGCTACTCTTTTTAGATTTCTAACTCCCAAGGGATTTTTTACGTGCGCAACAATTCACACGGGCGTCAGATCTCACTACCCAGAGACCAGGGAAAATTTTATTACTAGAGGTCCACGTTAGATATTATAGGGCAAAGTGAACAAAAGACATTGGAAATATTGACTCACTTAAAGGAAAAAGCCCAACAGATGGGGCTGGTTATCAACCAAGATAAGACAGAATATATGGTAGTTTCAAGAGAAGGAATGGCTAAAAACTCTGGCCACATACAAATAGATAATATGACCATTAAAAGAACGGAAACATACAAATACCTGGGTACAATCTTCAACTGCTCCAGCATCATAAGGGAAGAAATACAAACTAGAATCAACTCTGGAAATAAGATATACTATGCACTACAACATCTACTAAAATCAAATGCGCTATCTCGTAACACCAAAATCACAATATACAAAACACTGATCAGACCAGTTGTGCTGTATGGCTCTGAAACCTGGAGTACAACGAAAGGAGACGAAGCCTTGTTACAAACCTTTGAGAACAAAATTTTAAGACGCATCTTTGGACCCATTAGGGATACACAAATTGGAGAGTGGAAAAGAAGAAGTAACAAAGACATTTATGATCTGTTTAAGTCCCCGCTAATCACTGGTATCATAAAGGCTAATAGACTACAATGGCTGGGGCATATAGAAAGAATGGAAGATAATAGGGAAACAAAACTCGCTTACACTTAGGAAATAAATGACCGTAGACCCCGAAGTAGACCAAGAAGACGGTGGAGAGATAATACATTACAGACCTACAACAAGCACTTGGAATCAACGACTGGCAAGAGAGGGTCCACTAGAGAGACGAATGGAGACGGATTGTATCTGCAGCAAAGAACCTCAATGGCTCGGAACGCTGAAGAAGAACAAGAAGAGGTCCACGTGAAAAAATCCCGGTCCCCACCGGGACTTGAACCAGGGGCCTCCAGCACTTGAGGCGGACACCATACCTCGAGACCACGCAGTCCCCCGAAGAAGAAGAAGAGGAAGAAGAAGAAGAAGAAGGGGAAGAAGAAGAAGAAGAAGTAGTCAAGCCGTCTGCCTCGGGCTCCAAAGGTTGTGGGTTCGAATCTGGGCCGTGTCCTTCGGTTCACGAGTTCATTTATTTCGGAGACTCCTGTGGGTCGACGCTGGAGCTACGGAGTTCGTGCTCTGTGCGATTCTTTCCGCGCTGCGGAAAGAGACTGAGCCATATATGGGATAACAACCCGTTGCAATGAAGTCGACCCTGTCGACTTTTAAGCGACTCTTTTAATCGAGGAAGAAGACGGTTAACTGAAGGCTTTAAGCCCGGCATGGTTTCTATATATATCTTTCAATGTTTATATTTTTTAGAATTTATCCTTTATGCTATTTAATTTCAGTGGCTTCCACTACAATATATATTATTTATGTACATTTATTAGTAAAACAACCGGACATTGCAGACACTTTGGGCATGCACGAGGCAGGAGAGCTAGCAAAGGACCGAGAATCCTTTCAGGGGGTCCTGATGATAGTGATGTTCTCCAAAAACTTCAATTAGACTTGTTACACGATGATCAGTTACATTACATAACACAAAAGAGTTCCCTGTTGCTAGCCACGGCGCTACATGGCTACCCTTGGCAACGGAGGAGCAACTTGCGAGGGTTTATTAAGCCTAATGTCCAAGTAACTGTTTACTTAACGGTTTTGATGTTTCGAAATATAAAGGTAAATGGTATCCTTGTATAAAGTATAGATTACTTTATACCGCCGTACGCTTTTTGTTTAAAGTAAGGCCTTATGTGCCATGAATGCAACGTTAATTTCCGATTTCCATTCTTCATTCTCTTCCCAAGTGGACCAAATTTAAATTAATTTTCGTTGATGATCAATCTCAGTACTAAGTAAATAATTTTAAATAATGTTATTATTATTAATATTATATTATTGTTAGTATGATTAATATAATATCAATATGTAACAGCAGCAGTAATCTCATAGTTTAAATTCATATTTAATAAGCTGATAAATTAACCACCAAACGATTACGGTTTTTTTTACGAGTCAAGAAGAGTGAGTAGGTTTCAGTTCACTGTTCACAACTGTTCAGCCTGTTGTCTTCTGTACTCAGAGCAGTCGACTGTCACGTATTATTAGTATTATTACTGACAGGTGTCTAAGAATCATTAAGTCATAAGAAATATTAGGTTAACAGCTGTTAACGAAGACGTGAGTAGATTTCAGCTGTCTGGAATTCCCGTTTGTCTTTTAGTTTACTATAGGAAAATGGGAGATGCGCACACACAAACATATAATTATAATGATGTTTATTCTTATAATTCTTACCTATGTCCTGTGTCTATGATGTTTTGTTTGCCTCAACAGCCATGACCACGAGATCACTTAGGAGTTCTCATGGAAGAAGTTTCTCAGCCAATCGTTCCAGGAACTCCACAGCTGATGTCCATACACAGAATGGAAATGGGTACCCTCTGATCCGACAGCGAGGTTTTTATTCTGATGCTGTTACAAAAAGCGGCAATGAAGCTGAAATTGAGGTGAAGTGTGTCTTACTGAATCATCATCATCATCATCATCATTGTTGTCGTCATCATCATCATCATTGTTGTCATCATCATCATTGTCATCATCATCATCATCATCATCATCATCACATGCCTTGCCAATTGACAAGGGTAATAGTAATATAATAGTAGTCATGCCAGCTCTTGTTTAGTTTGTTATGGTAGCTTTAGTTAAGAATCGCTTTCATTGCACACAATTATCTCTATAAGTGTTCTAATCTCCACACACAGATCACACAAGGAGACTCTTAGCTCAGTGCACATATAATTGAAAAGAGAAGGCCAAATGAAACACTACCCAGGCACAATTTCAAAGATGTAAAACTTGTCCACAAAGAAGTATTTATAGCATTTGTGATTCTGGTATTCACACATTTGGATTCTCACCAGTGCTATGGAGTTTGTGCAATGAGCTGAGGTTCTGCTCGTGTGATTTATGGAAGAAGACTTGAGATATCTGTATGTACTGAAATAAGTGATCCTTAATCCCCCCCCCCCCCCCCCCCCCCCCAAAATGAGGACACATCTTTAGAGCTAAGAAAATCTTAGGTAATAGAGAGAAAGAAGGATGATTTACAAAATGGGCAGTAAGTGCACTTGTTTTTAATGGGCTATAAGGAGAAAGATGATATACTGTGAAGTACTAGCTGTTGATTTGTTAGATCTGCCAGTTATCATCATGATATCATCTAGCAGTCCTGTTGCAGAAGGCTGATCCTATCAGAGTCATTTAAAAAGACAATTTCCTGCCAGCTTCCTTACCTCATGCACCTCCATACCCAAGCTGTATCAAATGTCTAGTGTCCTCCTTCATGCTGATCTACCTCTGCCTCATGCACCTCCTTACCCAAGCTGTATCTGATGTCCTGTGTCCTTCATGCTGATCTACCTCTGCCTCATGTACCTCCATACCCAAGCTGTATCTGATGTCCTGTGTCCTTCATGCTGATCTACCTCTGCCTCATGCACCTCCTTACCCAATCTGTATCTGATGTCCTGTGTCCTCCTTCATGCTGATCTACCTCTGCCTCATGTACCTCCCATACCCAAGCTGTATCTGATGTCCTGTGTCCTTCATGCTGATCTACCTCTGCCTCATGCACCTCCTTACCCAATCTGTATCTGATGTCCTGTGTCCTCCTTCATGCTGATATACCTCTGCCTCATGTACCTCCATACCCAAGCTGTATCTGATGTCCTGTGTCCTTCATGCTGATCTACCTCTGCCTCATGCACCTCCTTACCCAAGCTGTATCTGATGTCCTGTGTCCTTCATGCTGATCTACCTCTGCCTCATGCACCTCCTTACCCAAGCTGTATCTGATGTCCTGTGTCCTTCATGCTGATCTACCTCTGCCTCATGCACCTCCATACCCAAGCTATATCTACTCTCCCGTGTCCTCCCTCATGCTGATCTACCTTTGCCTCATGCACCTCCATGCCCAAGCTATATCTACTCTCTCGTGTCCTCCCTCATGTTGATCTACCTTTGCCTCATGCACCTCCATGCCCAAGCTATATCTACTCTCCCGTGTCCTCCCTCATGCTGATCTACCTTTGCCTCATGCACCTCCATGCCAAAGCTATATCTACTCTCCTTCCTCCCTCATGCTGATCTACCTTTCCCTCAATGCACCTCCACCCCAGCTATATCTACTCTCCCGTGTCCTCCTCATGGATCTACTCCATGCCTCCATGCCCAAGCTATATCTACTCTCCCATGTCCTCCCCTCATGCTGATCTACCTTTGCCTCATGCACCTCCATGCCCCCCTATCCTCCTCATGATTATTTCCTCACTCATGCCAAGCTACTCCTCCCTCACTGTGCTGATCTACCTTTGCCTCATGCACCTCCATTGCCCAAGCTATAACTTTACTTTCCTGTGTCTGCCTTATGTGATCTACCTCTGCCTTCATGCACCTCCATACCCAAGCTATATCTACCTTTCCTGTGTCCTTCCCTCATGTTGATCTACCTTTGCCTCATGCACCTCCATGGCCAAACTACTATCTATTCTCCCCTATATTCCTCCCTCATGTTGATTCTGTCTACCTTTGCCTTCATAGCACCTCCATGGCCTAAACTAATCTATTTCTCCCCTATCCTCCCTCATGCTGTTCTACCTTTGCCTCATGCGCCTCCATGCCCAAGCTATATCTACTCTCCCGTGTCCTCCCTCATGCTGATCTACCTTTGCCTCATGCACCTCCATGCCCAAGCTATATCTACTCTCCCGTGTCCTCCCTTGTACTGATCTACCTTTGCCTCATGCACCTCCATGCCCAAGCCATATCTACTCTCCCGTATCCTCCCTCATGCTGATCTACCTTTGCCTCATGCACCTCCATGCCCAAGCTATATCTACTCTCCCGTGTCCTCCCTCATGCTGATCTACCTTTGCCTCATGCACCTCCATGCCCAAGCTATATCTACTCTCCAGTGTCCTCCCTCATGCTGAATCACCTTTGCCTCATGCACCTCCATGCCCAAGCTATATCTACTCTCCCGTGTCCTCCCTCATACTGATCTACCTTTGCCTCATGCACCTCCATGCCCAAGCCATATCTACTCTCCCGTGTCCTCCCTCATGCTGATCTACCTTTGCCTCATGCACCTCCATGCCCAAGCTATATCTACTCTCCCCTATCCTCCCTCATGCTGATCTACCTTTGCCTCATGCACCTCCATGCCCAAGCTATATCTACTCTCCCCTGTCCTCCCTCATGCTGATCTACCTTTGCCTCATGCACCTCCATGCCCAAGCTATATCTACTCTCCCGTGTCCTCCCTCATCTTGATCTATCTTTGCCTCATGCACCTCCATGCCCAAGCTATATCTGCTCTCCCGTGTTCTCCCTCATGCACCTCCATGCCCAAGCTATATCTGCTCTCCCGTGTTCTCCCTCATGCACCTCCATGCCCAAGCTATATCTGCTCTCCCGTGTTCTCTCTCATGCACCTTCATGCCCAAGTTGTATCCACTGTCCCATGCACTCAACTGATCAACCCCTGCCTCCCCTCTCCTTCCACGGTAGTATCGCAACCTGTTAATAGCACACTAACGTTAATTAAGATGTATTTTAATTATGTTGCAGACACTAACTCTCTGCTGTGTTATTTCATTTTTTGCCACAGCATTAACATAAGCAGCATCTCTTCGCTGCTGTAGTGTTGCTACACTGATGTAGAACAAAAGGGTAATCTTATGAGATTTTCTGCTGCCACAATCACCTGCAAGATGTTCTTGAACACTTGTCTCACTTCTGTGCATTGTTTGTTATTTCATGCACCTAATGCTTGTTTGTTCTGTCTTCATTTTGTTTGCATTTTATGAAAAAATTCTATATGCATGCTAGTGTGTAACAATTTGCCATGTAAGTGGGGTTCATGAAGAATGTTAATCATTACAAATATTAACAATTTTCTAACTCATTTAATTTTAACTGTGCTGTAAATGTAAGATTTTATTTCTCAACGTTTGTCTCAAATTGTTTAGATAAAACAAATAAGCATTACATTGTGATTTGTTTGTCACTCACTTGCGGTGTATGTTTGTCTCACATGTATTACTAATATGTTCCACTCATTAAGGTTTTGGATATTTACAAAAGATGGCACTCATTTGTTGTTTACTTTTGTCAATGTCACTCATTTCTATTATTAGTGTCTCTTGTATTATCATTCTTTATCCTAGTATCCATTTCTTCTGTCAGGTCTTAGTCAGATATGACTGAGCTACTGTATGACAGTAGACAGTACTACCTGCCTTCTGTTAGCACCAAATGTTGAGTTGCGTTCACCAAACCCAACACGCCACATTATGCCAAACGCTTCAGGCAGAAGAGCGCAATTGGGAGGATATAATAACTTTCCTTAATGCAAGGAAATGCAACCTAAAGACTATATGTCACGGCAGGGCAGACCTAGACCCCAAGCCTTGGCCATCCACTGGTCTAGGATCTAAGCATTGACAGGTGGACATTTAGAGCATTGCTTTTCTGTTCATCAAAATATCAAATGACAGACAGGGATGGAGAGTTGTGATCACCAATGTCTGCTCCGGGCAAGGCATATAAAGGAGATAAAGATGGCTAACATCATTTACTTGTTTTGTTGACAATCAGCGTTATTTTGGTTTTGATCAAACGCTGGGACAGGCAGCTAAGAGATGGATTATGCTGCATGGGCAAAACATGGTCTCTACAATTTAGCCCAGGCTTTGTGCTGTGGAGAGGTATAACTCCATCCATGGTCCTCACTATGGGTTGTAGTTATTATACATTTTTTGAAGCACAATGTAACACACTATTGTCTGTCAAGACAGCAAGATGCCAGTAAAATGTTGAGAATTAATTGAAACTTACATACCTCTAACATTTGAACAAAAAAGATACAAACAATAGATACCACAATTTATTTCCTGGCATAATTTGCTGCAAATCGTCAGGTGCCTACTGCAGAATTTACACAACATAAACTAAAGCAATGAAGTAAATCTTTCAAGCTGAGATATATAACACACATATTGCCACAGTAATTTGTGTGTTGTATACTTTAGTTAGTAGTGTCAATTCTGTAGTAAGCAAATGTTGAGATGTTGCGAAATATACCAGGCAATAAATCGTGCAATCTATTGTTTGTGTCTTCATTATTCATATTTACAATGTGAAAATATTGTTTTGAATATTTCACATTCCTTTAGTTGTATGCTTTCTCACAATGGGATTTTCATTGGTCTACTAAGTTTTTGCTTCCCATGAGATCTTTTGGTTTTTATTCGCATATCCTTTACAGGACGAGACAGGAACATTGAGCTGATCCACGACTCTGGAGATCGAGTGAAATGGCGAGTCATGACCGCCCACGCTTTCCGGCATGGCACATGATTGATTGATCCTTTACAGGACATTGCAGTCAACATCAGTATTTTTGAGCTGCTGTTGATTTGCTTTCTGAATGACCAGCTCACATACCCTCGTAAGTAACCAGTGCGACGCGATCCGCTGCCAAATCTCTCGCAGCTGTGTTTCGTACGAGAGTATACAGGATTACGAACAATGTCCTTAACCCTACACTAGGGAAACCAACTCCCATGAGATTAGAAAATGATAATTCACTCTGTCAGTATGTGTGCATTATAGATCATTACGACAAATGTTTGATAGTGATATGTGATAATTCACTTGTGCATCACCTGTGTTATCTTTTATAGACTTTGCTAGCTGGCCCGGAAGCTGTACAAAACACATTATGGGATGTTGCCAGAGAGAAGCATACACCTTTTGGTAAAGTTGTGAATTCTATTAGATTTTAGTTTTATAACTGATGCATCATTATGTCCCGCTATGATTTTATGTGTGTGTGCGTTCACTCGCTTTGAACTCAAGTGTAGTCCATACATGTGGTACTACTTCTAGTGCCATGGTCTAATTTTTGCGTGTGGATTAGCTTTCCCTATTACTAGTGTCCCTCGCCATAAGGCAAACCCACTCTGACTTCAGAGGTACTTGAAATTTAAGCCCCCAAGTCAAGGACGAGAAGTGAACATTTTAGTTCAACTGACCGGTGTAGGGGTTGAATGTGATACCTCGGCATCAGCACACTGGAAGTTTAAGAAGCAGCGCTTTTATCCATTTGACCATGCTGACCTCAGGCAATAATGATAACCCACACTGAACTAGCTGAAATGAATTAACATACTTATGAATCACATATATGTGATTCAGAACATACAAGTCAAGTGAAGGACACTTCTTCATACCATGAGATGTATTTGTTTTATGGTAAAAGTAACACACAGCAAAAGACTCTTTAACCCCTTGCTGTATATTGGGTATATGGTAAAACTGAAACACAGCAAAGGACTCTTTAAATGCCTTGCTGTATATTGTCACAATTTTTCCAATACGAGACAATCATTGTTTTTTGGCTACATTATGAGAATACAAAAACTGGAACATGTTGTGACAACAGGAAAGATGTGTGAAAAAAGAGATAGCGAAAAAACTGTCATTTACTGCCAATATAGTACCTTGCGGTGTATGGCAGAGGGGTCTTCGAGCCTGAGGAATAAAGGCCGCCTGGCTAGTGCAGTCGCCACGAACTGTGCAGGTTAGGATTTTCTTTTTGCCCCCGACAGAAAAAAATCCCACACCTTACCGAGGGATTGAACCCGGGTCTCCCCAATGAGAGTCTGGCATTCTAGCCACTCGGCCAGCGTGAAAAGATTCTTGACAGTCTTGTGTCATGGGACGGAAGGAAATCAAAACACAAATTGATCCTTGACGTAGGAGATCGTAATTTCTGGAGAGGTATGATCACCCATGCCAGCCGGCAAGGCACTGGATGATGATAGTCTTTAAAGCACAAACATAGATCTTTGTTAATTTCACCCATTCTTTCTCTTGTGATGTCCCAAGTGGTCTAGTGGCTAGGATTCTGCGCTTTCACTGTGACGGCCGGGGCTCAATTCCCCATTTGGGAATATTATTTTCGGGAGTCTCCATGGCAAAGTGGTCAAGCCATCTGTTTCATGCTCCGAAGGTTGTGGGGTTCGATTCCAGGCTACTTTTTTCCTTTCACGAGTGCATTTTTCTTGGAGACAACTAGGGGTTGTCGCTTTGCATATCCTTTACAGGGCATCGTTGTCAACATCAGCATCTTTCAGCTGATTGTTGATTTCTTGGCAAATTACGCTCAGTAGTTTGCCATTGCTTTCTGAGCGTCTGGCTCACATACCCCGTAAGTTACCAACGTGGCAAGAACCGCTGGAGGGTTGTCGCTTGAGCTATGGATAGATACAGGCCGCCCTGTCGAAAGAGACCATATGGGATAAAACCTGGGGCAATGAAGTGATCCTCTTGACTTTTGAGACTTTTTTGTTGTTGTTAATTCTTTCTCTTATATTCTCAAAATGTATGTGGTTTTTATTGTGCATTTACCATTTACAAATCCACACACTCATCTCCAATTTCTGTTTTTTTTAAAAATTTCTTTTTCTTCTGTGTATTTGTGTGATGTTCTCCACAATCTATGGTACCAGATGTTTTGAACAGAACTATGGAAATAGATTTCATGAGAATATTCTTCTTCTTCTTTTTGTTCGCTTGCTTAAAATCGAGTGTAGTCCTTACACACTGTTTAAAGTAGTAAAGGACTAGATATCCTCTGTTTTAGATGCCATTCAACAATTTTTTAATCACTTCAACTCATTTCAGCAACAGATTTTATGCCTTCAACAGTGATGTCTGACCCTGGTGCATTTCTTTCCTTCACTTCTTGGTTAGCAGTCCTACTTCCCCGGGAAGGTTAACCCGGTCAACAAATGCCCGCAGAAGTCGGATGTGTCGGCCTAACGGCGCAAGAACGCAGCTCTGCTGTAAACAGGCACAACGCAATCACGTCCGAAAAAAAACTCCGGATGAACGAAGAAGAAGAAGTCCTACTTCTACTTTCAATATTGGTGGTCCTTCTCATTGGCCATGAGTGTTTGTTTTTGATCTGCCATCATTATCTTGCCGGTCTCTCTGGCCGAGGGGTTACAACACTTTCTCTGTAATCCCGTTTATCACGCAGAGTCTCGTAGCGGGGCGAGAGCTGGGAGCGGTTTGACCCCCGCTGGTGACTTGCGGGATAACTGAGCCGGCCGCTCAGAAAGCAATGGCAAACTACTGAGCGTAATCTTGCCAAGAAAGCAACATACAACTGAAAGATGCTGATGTTGACAGCGATGTCCTGTAAAGGATATGCAAAACATCATTATGTTAAAACTTGTTTATATACTGCCCATATTTTAATTACCTTTGTCCATTAATTATTTATCTTTTGTTTTCAAACATCCAGTTGCTGCTTACTTTCATCAGAAAATTCAATTAATTGCTAATATACAAATGTGGATTCCAATATTACAGTAATTTTTCAGTCAGTCATTTCAAAGATGTTACATATGTTTAATATTGGCAAAGTATCTTTTAGAAAATGATACATGTGGAATGAGTTAAAGTTATCAACATGGTCAATTCTGTTTAGACTTCTTGAGCAGCATGAACTGTGTCTACAATTCTACAATTGTTTCCCTTGCAAAAAGCCTGCACTAAACATGTTGTGTATACATGATGTTTTGGGGCACTAATTGTTCTTGGGTATATTGTGACATCACCATTGGGATTATACTTGTCCAGCCATTTTTGTAATATTGTAATATTGCCTTGAATGTGTGTACTAACAATGGCATGTATCATTGCAGCAAACACATTTATTATTGATGAAAACAATTTGGAGAAACAGCTCATTGAACAAAAGTATGGGCCATCAACTCAAGATCTCACCATATCCGTAAGTTAAGCTGGATCATGTACTTCTACTGCCTTCAATTTTATGTGTTCTTGATGTGTCCCACTACTGGTTGTCTTCCGCATCACTCTATCAACCCATAAAATATTTTCTTCATATGTATATCTCCACCTCTAGTACTCTCAATATTTTCAATTGCCATTCATATTCCTAGACGCTTGTGTCCCATAACTGGACCAAAAAATATCAGTTGTCTTGTCCTGATGACGGTTATTACCCGTTGTTGTGAATTTGCCTTCTGTGATAGTTTTCTTGCGGGTGCCGTGGTGAGGGAACACAGTTTGTAATCCCACTTACTGTTTTTGAAACACGGCTGTGGGTAGCTTGGAATTAGAATGATTTGTGCTGATTTTTATACAATGGTATAAGTGCTGCTCGTTCCGAAAAAAAATGGCAAACTCTTAAACATAAGCTTGCCAAGAAATTGCAAGCAGTAAAATAAATGCTGGGATTGGCTGTGGCGTCTTGTGAAGGATATGGAACTAACTTTTTAACAGTTTTCTCGCGCATGCATTACCTAAGGAAGCAAAGAGTAGTAATACTGTAACCTATCATGTGTGTCATAAGAGGCAACTAAGGAAGGTTGATAAGCAACTGGCCACCTTATCTCTTAGAAAGTAAATCTATACAGGGCTTGACTTGAGTTGGTTGAGGGACTGTGCTCCTTGAGCGATGACAGACAGAAGATGAAAGACATGTTTTCTTCTTCTCGAAAACATGGAGAGTGACTAACACAATTACTCAATCAACCAATCAATCAGGTTCCTCTAATGGATCTCCAACACTGTCTGTCTCTTGCCTTGATTATACATTATGTCATATTGCTGTTCATCTCTTGCTTGATATCAGCTTCCCACTTGTATCATTGTCTACCTCTTGCTCACTTGCCTTCAACCTTACTCTTATGGTTTTTTATAAGAGTGTTATGTCTTCTAATGTGGCAGAAATATGTCACTTGTCTCTTTATTTATTTCTTTTATGAATTCTTTTTTCATTCCCAGTTTTTCTAGAACTTCTATATTTGATTGTTTCCAAAAACACAATTACTACTAAATACAATTACACAGTCATATTTACTAATAACCATTAATTAACATTAATAGCATTATTAATGACATTAATTAAACAATAATTACTAATAAAAACACAATTACCAATGAACTAAAAACAATTGGTGCCCAGGCAGAATAAGTAAAGAAAGTAAAGAATCCCATTTCCCACCATGAGGTGTAACGGGTATATGGTACTAGCTCCATATTCTTACCATCTGGTACTAGATGATGTGGCCATTACTGTCTTTATTTTCCAGGCAGTTTCCTGATAACCATTTTTAGCTGTGTTGGCCTGGAGCTCAGGTCAATGGAAAAACATACTCACCTCAAAAGGGATTTGAAGACATGACCCCTAGGTCCAGTTCAGGACAGAAAGACTAAAATATTTTTAATGAATGTTGTATTGTTCAAGTTCAAGTTCATGTTTAAATATGACAGAATCATTAATTTGGAGATCAGGGAGAGATTCCAGTGAAACATGAGGTGAAAAAAAGATGCTAAATAGGACACACTGAAAAAATCTTGTATAACTAAAAAAAACTTCATTTGGAAGCCATTGGAAAATAGAGGAATAGCTAAAAACAGACAGAGAAGAGAATTAGAGACAGGGATATAATACGGGGAGAACATGAAAGAAGCTGTAAGAGATTGCAAAGGAAAGGAGGCCATATTGTGAGCTGGTTAAGGGAGGGACATTCATTGGGGCATAAAATGTAGAAGAAGAAGAAATGCTCTTCTGTTGTAGAGTGCACAAAACAAACATTTATGTTAGAGTCAAAGTAAATGGATACACAAACTATAAAGAACCGTTTTTGTCAGTGACAAAACATAAAAACATTTAGCTACTTTGGGTATGTCACACATCGTGACATCCTCTCGAAGGCAATCCTCCAGGGAACAATTGAGGGAAATAGAGAAGAGGAAGGCAGAGACAATCGAGGACTAATAACATTAACCCTTTACAGGTCACAGCGGCCAATTCCGGCCGATGCCATAAAACGATCGTAGCGTCCGATTCCGGCCGATACTATTATGCATTGTAAAAACGCGATCTCTCGGCTTTCCGACACTTCCGATGGCTACTTTCGCTTTCGCCGACAGCTTGACAACATGGCCGCCATTTGTAAACGCGATAGTATGAATTTGAACGGACTTTTACGGACAATTTTTGATAGTTTTCGGGATTTTTACGTTGTTTTTCAAAATGGATTTTGGCGATTCTTCAAGTGATAGCCGAGATTTCGCTAGGTTCAATTTAAATGACATTAAAGGGCACGAAGTTGACTATTAATCGGCGCTAGATATCAGTGCAAAGCGTTACTTTGCATTAGCAGTCTGAGTCGGACTTTAAAGAAAGTGATTATGATTCTGAAAATGTGTTTGTAAATTGCCGTATAGATGACGGAAAATCACAAACAACATGCCGTATTTCGTAAATATTTGTGTTCATATATGGATTACCGACAACAATCACGTGAGTAACATATTCTGCATGCTTTTCCCTTCATTGTGTTGTTTATTTAACTAAAATCGGTTGACTAACATCTTATTTGTGATGTTTTTACTAACGCGACCCAAAATTTTACCGAACCTGAAAAAATCTTGCCCGTTCAGGGCTAGAAAACGGACAAGCGTCTGCCCTGTAAAGGGTTAAAGAGTGGATAAGAATAATATTTCCACACTATTGCCTTATTGCTGAGGAAATAGATCAGTAGAGGAGACCAACTGCTGTTGCTTTCATCATGATACCCAAGCAATACACATTCAGGGTCACAGAATAAGATGAGTCCCTGGATACTGGTTTTCTATGCCATAGATCAGTGTTTCCCAACGTGGGGCCCACGCCCCACAGGGGGGCAATTCGACTGTTAAGGGGGGCAATTCGAAAATGGAAGAAATCGGCTGAATATAACAAAACGGGGAGACTTGAGACTGAAGTTAACTAAATTGGAACCTGACATAAGATCTCTTTGCAGCAAGCATCAAGCGCAAGGATCTCACTAAATTTAAATAATAAATAATTACTAATAATTAAAATAATATAGAAAAATCTTTCATTAAAATTATTTTGTACTTGAATTTCAGTTCTCCATTATATGTTTTGAAAATGTACTTACTGTGTTTGCTCAATAATTACCTAGTGATTTCTTCCTAAAACCTATCATTCAAGTTTCTTTGGTGAACATTTTGATTTTTGAATATTAAAAATAATGTATATGTTGAGGTGGGGCGTGGGGCGGGGGAGGGGGGCAATATGAATTTTAGAAAGGCTTAAGTGGGGCATGGCACAAAAAAGGTTGGGAAACACTGCCATAGATTGTACTTTGTACAGTGCTTCTGGTAGGGGGGCTTGTTGTTCTGTGGAGAGAGATCAGGCCAAATGGGGTGACGCCCGCTGTATTGAAGTCAACACTTCAACTTTATCTTTTAATGTGTATCCATGCATGGGCTAGATCTGAGTGCATTCTAATGTCAAATTTAAGTCTGTGTTAAAAATCTGAATTTTGTACCAAAACAAATCATAGAAGACAGCTGCTTCACATTATTAATGAATATAAAGTAAAACAACATTATGTTTATAATACATAGATATATAGCTAGTTAAACAATAACTAGAGTGTCCTGAAAACAACATGCAACACATGCATATAAACTCATGATGAATGAAAGCAAGAAGACAATCAGAACATTCTGGAATAATTGCATTAAAGGGACATTACATAAACATGGCCATACAATATCAACAGATACATATAAGTTAACTCTTCTCCCTGTAATGTCCAGCAGTAAGTGGAAGAGTAATTAGGCATACCACACTTCCATTGATAAACAAACAGCTGGGCTGATGGTTGGACAGGCAAACATGTATTCAACCAGACAGGCAGGCAGGCAAAGAGACAAAGTAATACAGTTAATACAGTCACCTGAGATTATGACTAGCTTATAACTTGACATGTGATTTATAAAATACATTTCTACCAAAGTATATTGATGACACAAATACTAAAACATCAGACTCTCCTACTGGGATATAAAGTGTCCACAACTAAACACATTGCCTATCTGCCTGCCTGCCTACCTATCTGTCTGCCCGCCCGCCCGCCCGCCATCCCACCCGCCCGCTGTCCGTCCGTCCGTCCGTCCGTCCGTCCGTCCGTCCGTCCGTCCGTCCGTCTGTCTGTCTGTCTGTCTGTCTGTCTGTCTGTCTGTCTGTCTGTCTGTCTGTCTGTCTGTCTATATAACTAGATTAAAAAGTGTTGTAACAATTGTACTCCGCCATTTTCCTCTAGGCAGTGGATTTTAGTCTGCGGTTTGAGTCTGTGGTTGGAGTCTGTAGATAATAACATACCTAAAACAGTATGAGAAAACATTACCAAACCACTCCAGCGTAATTTCAACCAATCCATATGTGCTGTCCTGAATTGTGACCTGGTTACTTTATATGCCTTTCTGCAAATTTGAAGTCTTAGTACTGGTTTTTCACACCCATATTAACATGGGCTCCCAGGTCAATCCAGCTGAAAATTGGCACCAAGAATATCTTCGGAAGTAAAGTTGGCCAGCGTGATTCTGACCACATCCCCCACAGAGTTCTGACTGGTTTACAAAAATATGTGTCTAGGACCATTTGCCTGATGTGCCTTAAGCTGTGTAAAAGGGTTCTTGACTTTTCAAAACATTTACTTTCATACCCTGCTCAATTGTGAGTTTGAAGAGGGGAAGAGAAGAACTGCTACACAACCCCTGTGGAAATTACTTTGGAACTGAGTCAGGGAGGTCAGTCTCTACACAAACCTCACTCAGATGCAAGCTAGGTTCTGGATTTAGGTGACCTGAACACCAGTGCATTGAGAAGAATATAAACTATGCATTCCAGAGGATAAAAAAAAACAACAACAATAGTCATTAATACTAATCTATCAAACTTTAAGAGTTAGTGACCAATTTGACTTTGTTGTTTCCCCAGGACTTCAATCAAAATTCATTCAAGCCCAAAGTTCAGCTGCCTTACTGTACAAAACCTGGCCATCTTCCCAGGAAAATTGAAATTGAGAGGTAGTTATTTCTACATGAAGAATTTAGAGTATTATTGTATCATTCTATTTGCTCTTCATCAAACTTGTAAGTCAAAATGTCTATTTCTATACTCATAGAGTGAGTGCAGTCAAAGGTGAAAAACGTCTCATAAACATGAAATGGAACGCTTGGCTAGCGAATCCATTACGTGGAAGTCCGAAGCTAAAACTTACCTAGTGGATGTCATTCGCAGACTGATCCTGGTTTGTGTGGGGAGCAGCGAGAGGCTAACAAAATGCCCAATATATGGAAGTGAGGAATTAAAGCAACCATGAGCAGGATATGGTGATTCCTTGGGTGAGCCCAGTCTCAGAGCAATATGTGTCGGCTCTGCAATTATGGAAGCCTCCTTGGATCGTGAGGAATGCCCATGGTCTGCCCCTGCCTTCCCTTGAGGGTTCACCGTGATGTCTTTGACCATTCTACCTTGACCAGCTGAGATGTGGGCGACACCACAACAGTAAGAGTCTAACGTGCCTCAAAACCCGAGGAAGGCTAACCTCATTAAAAATTGCCTGCCGAAGATGGAAGTGCCGTCCTACGGGTGGCAAAATAAAAATTGGCACTACGCAATTACGGCCGAGTGAAATGTCTTTCCTGCTAGGAACAGCTCTGACTACCTAGTTCTCCGAATGCCCCTCGTGGCTGGAACAGCTCTGACTAGGTAGTTTCTGAATGTCAGTCGTCTCCGGAAGAGCTCTGACGGGCACAATGACGAGCACATGTCCAAATAAAAAACTTGCTGAGTGGATACTGTCTGCAGTCCGACCGTCCCTGGTTTGTGCAGAGAGTGACCCATAGCGAACGAAAGGCCTAATATATTGAAGTGAGGAATTAAATCAGCCATGAGCAGGACGTGGCGATTCCCTCAGTGAGCCCAGCACCAGAGCGCTATGTGTCAGCTCTGCAACTATGGAAGCCTCCTTTTGATGGTGGATAATGCCCATGGATTGTCCCTGCCTTCCATTGAGGGCTGATTGTGAAGCTTTTGACCGTTCTAATTTCTAATTTGACCAGCTGGGATGTAAACGGCACCACAAAAGTGAGAGTCTCCCAGGAATGCAACCTGGTCAAAAATGCATGCTGAAGTCGGATGTGTTGGCCTAAGGGTTTCAGCCTAAGGGTTTCAGCCCAAGGGTGCCTAACTTAGACACAATGCAATCACATCTGAAAAAACAGTCTGGATGAACGCAGAAGAAGAATAAGTCAAATTGAAGTTTTATTATAGTTTTAACTCATTCTATACCAGAAAGCTGACACCGTGACGAAGGGATTATGGACACAGTTTGTAATCTCGCATACCCGTGTTCGAAACACAGCTGCGGGTGATTTTGCAGCACACCGCCTTGCGTTGGTTGTTTACGAAATGGTATGGGTGCCAATTCTTCAGAAAGCAATGTCAAACTACTGAACGTAAACTAGCCAAGAAAAATGCTGGTGTTGACTGCAACATCCTGTTAATTGTATGCAACTAACTTATACCAGAAAATACAACATTCTTTTCATGGGCCATGCCCTGCATCACATATTTTCATTAAATCTTTCTGCCCCTGGCAGTTGTCACTTTAGTGTAATAAATTCTAAGTATTTCTGAGTCAGGAGTGTATTTGATAACTAGAAAAGAGTGGGTTAATAAAAATGCTTTCTGTTACCAAACAGTTAAAGGAAAATGTATTTACAACTGTATTGACCAAATAATTGGCAAATGAAAATTGTTTTGGTGTAAAATTATATAGTAAAGAGAAATAAGACTTAAGGTTTATAGAATCTTAGTGGAAATATGCCAAAATTAGATATCTAGAAAAATACACATCAGTATTACATGTCTGTCAGCATGGACATTTCAGTGTACTCAAAAGAACATCTTAACTTTTAAAAATATTTATATCACAAGCAAATATATAAAATAAGAACATGAACTGATTAATACAATTAGACGTAGACATTCAAGATATTTTGGGCATGTTATGAAGAGAAATAATCTTAAAACCTTAGTGGTGACTTGCAAATTTTATGGTAAAAGAGCAAGGGGAAGACAGAGATAAATATCTAGGCCCCATGGCCTAAAAAATATTGCCTGGCATATTTTGCTACTTCTCATCAGGTACATACTGCAGAAATCACACAGCATAAAATAAAATGATTATATAAATCCTTCAAGCTGAAATATACACATATTCTACACTAGTAATTTAAATTGTCTAACTATTGTAATTTTGATAAGCTTGAAGATATGGTAAGCTTGAAGGATTTATTTAATCACTTTAGTTTATGCTGTATGATTTCTGCAGTATGTACCTGACGAGATGCAGTGAAATATACTAGGCAATAAATTGCGCAATTTATTGTTTGTGTCTTCGTTATTCAAATTCACCATGGAAAAACATTGTTTTGAGCTTTAAATATCTGTCCAGATGGCTTAACCACAGGATAAAAACAGACCTGAACTGTGATAAGTGATCACTTGAGATGGCAAGCCATGACCACCATGCCTATTGCATCAGCCATATGGTGCTAGACCCATATTAATATAGACCAATCAGCATTCTGTGGGTAATGAGGTGAATATCACACCAGTCACCTTTACTTCACAAGACATTCTTGGTACCCATTTTACAACTAGGTCGACCTGGGAGCCCAAGTAAATTTTGAAGAAAAAAATTTGAATTTGCCCAGCTGTGGATTGAACCCATGAACTCCTGGACAGCAAGAAAGTGACTAGCCACTATGCAACCGAGGCTTCAACTATGCCTATTGGTATGACAGAATTTGATGAAACTGATAACGGTTAAATGATTAATACCTAATTTTGTGTGCAAAAGGATGTCTTATCTGATGAGAATTAATGCTTTCTTTCTTGCATATTTTCTTGTTAGTTTTATGCTGAGTAAAAATGATTATGAATTATCAATTTATTGCTTTCTGCATGAATAATATTTAGAAAGAGCTTGGAGGCAACGGAAATGTTGTTTCTATGACCAGTGTTGCAAATATCTTCGACTACCAGAGTAACTAATGAGTGCCTTGAAAAGGATAAATAAAGTGGAACATTATATTGAAATATAGGAAGGCAACAAACAGCCATCTTTAATCATGTGATGATAATAGAGGCATTAGAAAACATCGTGTTGACTGGAATTATCAGCATTAGAAGAAGCAGATGCAGACATAAAGAAATGATGATGGTGGTTAGACTGGTACAGTGACATGGAGATATATAATAAGTAGAATTGATCCAGAACACCAGGGACTGAGATGTGTGTAGACACATCAGCATCTATACAAGTTGGCAGGACACATGATGATGATAATAAATAATATCTGTATTTTCACTGTTATTGTCTATCAGAATTCTTGAATATTGTATATTATTTTAAAAATATTTCTTTGCTCTTTATATTCTGAAACAATTGCCATTTTATGTGAAAAAAGGCACAACATTAAAAACAAAACAGTAATAAATATTTAACATACAATAATCATTTTCTTCTTTTTGTTGTCTCACATTTTTGACCAGGTGTAGCTTATAGCTTAATGCTTAAATAATTGTTTTTCTGTTTCCAGAATAAATTGTCTCATTTGCAAGAAATAAAATATTTGGTTTACATAATTTAAACTTGTTATTTTCTTTTAAGCTGAAACATTAATAACTGTTTGCTATTCATTATTCATGTAGCATATATGAATTAAACATTATTTACAAATTATTATTACTTTTTAAGACGACGCCGAATGTACAAAAGCCTGTCATTGGTCCAGTTGTTGGCAGAAAGAAACATTCAGTCCGAACTTCTGATGCCCAAACAGCAGTCGAATGTGAATGTATTACTGAACCGGGATGAAGATGATCCTGCCCCCTTCCCAGCATACCTCCCACTTCACATTTTTGGTGATGAGGAATTTGACAGCCACAAAGCAGAGGAGTGGATCAGCCTGGGTAACGTAGATGGGGTCAGATACCCTGTACCGGGTCTGGCACTACTTCCAACAAATGAGGAAGACAGAATGAGTATGTATTTGTTCCTTGCCTATGTTCTTCATATCCCTAACTACAGATTTACTAAGAACTGTTTGATGTCAGTAGAGTATAATATTACATTTGGAGGTCAGCATGGCTGAACTAGATAGAAGCATGCATTCTTAAATATCTGGTGTGCTGATGCCGAGGTAAGGGGTTCAGCCCCTACACCGGCCATTTAGACTAAAATGTTGACTTCTCGTCCTTGACTTGGGGACATAAGTTACAAGTATCTTTGAAGTCAGAATGGGTTTGCCTGATGGTGATGTACACTGGTAATAGGGAAAGCTAATGCACACACAAAATTCAGTCCAGTGCTACTAGAAAGTAGTGTGTATGGACTACACTTGAGTTCAAAGCGAGCGTGCACAAACAAAATATTACACTTAGGATAGTTTTATTGCTATTTCTCTTTTCATATTTACATATTTATTCCAATTTAGCCTATAATGGAAATACACATTAAAACACATGCTTTTTGTGTAACTGACACAAACATTGATCAAATATTTATTAATTATTTGTTTGGGATTTTTATTTTTTTAATTTTTTGTGGAACTGATAGGTCAAGGTTTTATAAACAGGAATAGTTTACTATTGCTAGCTGGTGATATTCTGTTTGCTGAGAAACCCTGTTAATCTTTAGATGTAAAATAAGTTACAAAAGTGACTTTAATGGTAATTTGATGTAAATATAAGTTAAATGTTTAAAAAATTATAAATAGTGATTTACCAAAGTAAATCAGAGTGATTGCCAACTGGTGAAATGATCTTTCTAGTCATAACAGTGTTCAAATGCTTCTCTTCTCATTCTTTAACCAAAGAACCCAGTTTTTTTCTCCTACTTATAGTTGTATATAAAGTTCTACTTTCATTAACCTCTTAGTTTTCATATTCTGAATTGCAGCTTTTGTATGACGTATTCTGCTATAATCTCTTTAGTGCATCTTCTATGTGATGTTATGATTAAATTGATTAATTTAAACAAAGATGCCACAATATAATGCACAATTTCTTGTCAGGTGCATACTGCTGGCTCCACTGCAAAAAAGTTATGGGTGCAGTTTGTAATCCCACATACCGCTGTCGAAACACAGCTGCGGGCTATTTGGGAGCAGACCATCTTGCGTTGGTTGTTTATGAAATGGTATTGGGGGGCCTGTTGTTCAGAAAGCCATGGCAAACTACCGAACTTAAACCTGTCTAGAATCACAAACAGCCAAAAAAATGCTAGGGTTGACTGCTACGTCCTGCAAAGGATATGTAACTTTAGTATGCATACTGCAGAGTGTTATATCATATGAAGTGAATAAATGAAGAATACTTTGACTAAAATTCTAAGTGCCTAGTCACTGATATTGTTTGAAGCTGGAGAACGTTACCTACATGGGAGTCTAATACTAATATTAACAAGAAGTTTGTCTGTTTACTTAGTAGGTTACATAGATGCAGCAAAATAATTGCAGGAAATTGTGCAATATATTATTTATGACATCTTGTTTAAATTCACTAATGCCCCGAATGCTGTGATGTCGGTTCTTAAATCAATCAATCAATCAATCACTAAGGGAATACATTGTTTTGATTAACTTAGTTAAGTATTTTGGTGTTAACTTGTATGTTGATATTGCTTATATAGGGTGTATTTTTAATGAATATGGGGTTTTTGAAAATATTGCCATACCAGAGTTTGTATTTACCCTCTGTGGAGTTATGCAACATAAAAAGGTAAATACAAAACTTGGAATGGCAATATTTTCAAAAACCTCACTGTCATTAAAAATACACCCTGTGGTATCATTAGCTGTTTGAACTTTCAACATACATTTTCTCTGTCTTCTTTTGCTTCTCTTAAAGTGTATTTTACTGCATAAAGCTAATTCTCCAAACCACATCTTCTGTTAAATTAATACAAAATACTAATTGTGTTAACATCTTTGCAGAAAACCCAACAGATTCCAGTATTAAGTATGAATGGCTTGATGTTGGAGTCTTGGATTTTGACCCTAGTTCTAAACTCTACTTCGTCCAGAGGGTGGATAACCAGGGGCGTGTGGTGGACACAGAGGGACACCCAATTGTCAATGGTGGAATCTTAGATAATGGATGTCGTGCACAGGGCCAGAACCAATGGTGGATTCCACGCATTCGTCTCTTGTTCTATGCTGAAGACCCACGTACATTTGCAGATCGAATAGCTGCTGCCTTTAAGTGTAGGAAGATCTGTGAGGCAGAGCTGCGGTACAATCTTTACATTGACTGTATGCCCATGGATGGTGTTGGGGAACTTGATCAGGCTTCTCTGAAAAGAATGATTGAGTGGGCACATTCAGCTCCTGGGATTGACAAAGGAAAAAAGTAATTTTTATTTGTGATTGTCCTGTGTGCTCAGATACTTTCAGACCCTTTAGTTGTAGATTACCTGTTATTTATTAATAGACTGACTCTATTAATGGCACCTGGCCATCTTGACAGGTGACAGTTTATTACATTGTGCTTAAAAAAAAAAGGCATAATATGTTCTCCAAAGCACAAAGTCTGGGCTGAATTGTAGAAATCATGTGTTGCCCATGCAAAATGATCCCTCTCTCGGCCTGCCTAGTTTACTCCAAAGGAAAGGTAACACCAATACATCTGGAACAAGACTAGCTGTAGAAGTTGCCAAATCAGCGAAGCAATGCTCTAACTGTCCGTGTGTCGGAGCTTCGATCCTAGACCAGTGGCCAACCAAGGCTTAGGGCCTGGTCTGCCCTGCCATGACATTTAGTCTTTAAGTTGGCTGTCCTTGAACCATCCATCATGTGCCATGCCGGAAAGCGTGGGCGGTCATGACTCGCCATTTCACTCGATCACCAGAGTCATGGATCAGCTCAGTGTTCCTATCTCGACCATGCCATGTGGTCCTCCACCTGAAGCTGTTGGCACAATGTAGGGGTGTCACGTTTGGTGAGCGGCGCCCAACATTTGGCTTTAACAGAAAGCAGGTAGTAACGTTGACTGTCATACGATAGCTCAGTCACACTTGACTAAGACTAAAATTGACTCTAGATGTGCGAAATAATCAATAAAAATATGTCAATCGCAGTGAGAAAAAAAAGTGTTCAAGTTCTATATAGAAACTATACTGTTGTGTACTTATGAAACAGAAAGCAGATCAACTGAGAAACATCTAATGGCAGTTGAAATGTAGTTTCTGAGGAACACACATAGACTATTATGGATGAACAGAAAAATGAATGTGTTAGTTACTGCTTTCTTACAATGTATTTTTTAAAAAGTTATGAAGGTGTCTGCTGGATATTAGCTTTTGAAATATAAAAATGAGTTAAATTGATGGCATTAAATTTTATGACAGATAGACAAAAACATTGAAAATATTAGTATTGAAAAATGGAAGTGATACTGCCAAGTGATACCAGAAACCAAATGAGTACAAAGTATAATTAGGAAGCCAAGTCATCTTGCAAAGACTTTGATTGAAATCTTCGTTTATATCTGTTATTTTTCTTATTTTGCCAAGGTTTCTAGTTACATTTTGTGTCAATTCAATCTCTAATGGAAATAATGGCTTCTTTAACTGTTATAAATACAAATAGCCTACAAATATTTGTTTCTGTGTCATTTAAATATGTTGATTGTTTTCTAGCCTGGAAGATTACACTCAAGTCCTTGAGAAGGAGGTCAACATTGACTTCTGCAGATCCATGAACAGAATCATCTTTGAAAAGACGATAAAGGAAGATCCTGTCACATTTGCCTTTGTTTCTGTACCTCCAAGTAGTGGAAAGGCAGCTCCTGCAACAGGTATCATGGATACATTTTCTGCAATGAAACAAACTGACACATTATTTGATTCTCCACCTTGTGTCCTTTATCTCCCAATGGAGTATAGGCTTTCAACCAGCTTATGCCATGCCAAGCTGTTCTATCTTTTGCTATCTCATGCAACTCGTTCCATGTCCTTTTTATATTATTCACCCCTATCTCTAATTCTCTTCTCCTTGGTTGGTTGAGTTATTCTTGTTTCCATATCTTTAAATTTAAAACAATTTATTCCCTTAGTGAATTTAAACACAGGCACCATAAATAAAATATTGCATGGTTTCTTGCCTGTCATACTTGTATTTCGCTGCATCTCATCATGTTCACATTGTAGAGTTATATATCATTTTATCTTTCGACTTATTCATTGTTGGTTAGATTTTACAGCTAAAGTTTTCTACTTGATGGGTTATACAGCCCCAAGTCCAGCCCTCCTTATTCGCCTTTCATGACATGCATAGAACGTTATAGTGTTAATATTCTTGTTGTTCTCATAAGCATTCTGGCAACATCATCTTCTTCTTCTTTTCTTTATCATCCATTTGAGTATAGGCTCTCTCAAACTCACACCAAGCTGTCCTTCCTTGTGTTATCTATGGCGTGTCCTCTCCATATTATTTGTCTCTCTCTAATCTTTTCGGTGTGTTTTCAGGTCTTTTTTTCTATTTTTTGGTAGCGGAGTGGCTAACTGTTCACCTGCTGGTAAGGGGGGGTCATGAGATTAAATCCACATCAAGACAGGTTTTGTAGATTTTAAAAATTGACCTGGACTATCAGGTCAACCAAGCCTACAATGGGAAGCAGAAAATGCCCTGGGAAGTAAAGGTGCCAATATGTCTAAAACAAAAATGTTAGTCTAACACCATATGAATAATGTACCTTAAACCATGTAAAATATTCCTATACATTTTTATTTCATTTATCCTGTGGGTTCCAAACAAAGAAATTTCTGGTTATATATTTATATTATTGCTTAACTAATAATACAAGCAGTAGAAAGCAGAAGACGATTGTATTATGCTTTTATTCTCAAATAAGAAAAAAAAAAATGAGGGATTTCCGGTCCCGAACATGGAGGATAGGCATTTAAACTGTTAAGGCCTGGAGTGTTTAAGCTCGTGGCTACCGTTTGCATTCACATTTTCTCATATTGGACTGGAAGTGTATGGTTCCGGCGCTCTGCTACTGAATTGAGTGCGTGGCACCACACTGTGAGCTGTGAATTTCATGTGAAATGCTTTTACATCTGTCCGCAGTTGTTTGGAGCGTGAACTGCATGTTCGGAGTAACTGCGGCCGGCTTTGTCGCAGAACTGACCAGTCTTGCCTTATGCAGTAATGTGTGGCTGCTGGTTTTCTAGTGACTGCCACTTCTATCGACGATGAACTGTATTTTTCATGGACTTTTGTGTTGGCATTCTGGCGACGGCATTATGTACAGTGAAATGCTTTTACATCTGTCCATAGTTGTTTGTGGCATGAACTACATTTTCGGAATAATGGCGGTTGGCTTGTCACAGAACTGACTGGATTGCCTTATGCAGTAATGGGTGGCTACTAGTTTTCTAGAGATTGCCGCTTCCATCGACAATGAACTGCATTTTTCAAGGAAGACTTTTGTGTTGACATTCTGACGGCGGCAGTATGCACAGTGTACCTGTGCGGGCTGTTGGTTTGTCGAGACTCCTGTCTGTTCCACTTTTTACATGGGGCAGTGAGGAGCATTTTGTGTGATATTCACTTGCACAGGTATGGAGCATAATGTGGATGGCCATTGCTGTGAAGTTGGAAGTGCGACTAACTAACTAACTATCTAAAAAAAAAATGAACACTAACTTTGTACATTCTACTTTCAAGGATGTTGCCCTGACGTCCCTGCATACACATTTGATGCCCAGTATGACAGTTTTGCTTTCAACTCCCTGCTCACATTGTCTGAGAGTATCCAGGCCATGAGCAAAGTCAGGACAGAGTGTAATCGGGTTAGCTGCACCAGCCTGTTCCATATCCCAAGTGCCAAACCCATGAGACTTGAAGAGTTTGAGCAGACGCAGTCGCAGATGACAGCACAGGTAATTTGCATATTCTGGGTGAAGTCAATTTAACCATCTCTGCACCATACTCTTCTTCTTCTTCTTCTTCTTCTTCTTCTTCTTCTTCTTCTTCTTCTTCTTCTTCTTCTTCTTCTTCTTCTTCTTCTTCTTCTTCTTCTTCTTCTTCTTCTTCTTCTTCTTCTTCTTCTTCTTCTTCTTCTTCTTCTTCTTCTTCTTCTTCTTCTTCTTCTTCTTCTTCTTCTTCTTCTTCTTCTTCTTCTTCTTCTTCTTCTTCTTCTTCTTCTTCTTCTTCTTCTTCTTCTTCTTCTTCTTCTTCTTCTTCTTCAGATTTAAACCTTTCTGCACCACAATATACATATCTTCTTCTACTGGTTTAACCTGTTCTTAAGTATTGATTGCAGACAATGAGCAGGATCTGCAACAATTAGTAGATGCGGTTGTTGCACACAGTGAACAACTAGAGTTAGAATTAAATTGTAAGAAGACACATATTATGGTTGTTACTAGGAAGAACGAAATACCACAATGTAATATACAAGTAAATGGGAATATTCTTCAACAAGTGAATCGGTACAATTATCTTTGAGCAGTAATAACATCTGATGAGAATGCCTTGAAGAGATTAGAACAAGAATCTCTGGCGAAAGTAGCCTTTAGCAAGATGAAAAACATACTGACCAATAAAAAGATATAAATTTAAACGAGAAAAAGAGTGTTGAGGTGCTACATAGGGCTTATACTTGTATATGGATGTGAATCGTGGACAATCAGCAGTCAAGCTGAAAAAATCTTATGGCTGTGGAAATGTGGTTTCCAAGGAGAATACAAAGAATGCCATGGACAGACAGAAAAACCAATGACCAAGTACAAGAAACAAGTGAAAATCGTAAATTGATTAGAGAAATTAGACGTAGACAGTCAACATTTTTTGGACATGTTATAAGAAGAAATAAATTGGAGAACTTGGTGACAACTGGCATGATTGAAGGGAAGATAACAAGGGGAAGACAGATAAGTAAATACCTGGATGGCATGGCCACATGGCATGGTCGAGTCAGGAACACTGAGCTGATTCACGACTCTGGTGATCGAGTGAAATGGCAAATCATGACTGCCCACGCTTACTGGCATGGCACATGATGGATGGAAGGTCACTGGGACATGCAGTGCTAGTGCCCATAATTTTAAAGACCAATTGGCACTCAGTGCGTGATGTAGTCAGTATCACACAGGCCGTCCGTACTTACCAAGACATTTCTTGGTAAACCATTTAGAACCATGGTAAAACATGTAGAGACTGGGAAAGTATAAGAGAGACTTGGGGAGATAGGAATAGATTTGGAGAGACTGGGAGAGATAGGGATAGATTCAGAGAGATTGGGGGAGATAAGGAGAAATTTGGAGAGACTGTGGGGATAAGGAGAGACTGGGAGTGACTAGGAGAGACTGGGAGTGACTAGGAGAGACAAGTAGTAACTAGAAGAGACTAGACGAGACCAGGAAAGACCGGAAGAGTGCTAATCAGCTTGTCCCAAGTATAGCTACACTGATTCTTCATCATGAATCATGACTATTTTTATTTCAGGTGGGCCTTTCCCTCAGAGACAGCTGGATCAGCTCTTTGAAGTTGAGTATTCGTAGTGCTCTCCGTGATGTTGGCAAGGGATGGTTTAATATTCATGAGACAAACTGGGAGGTGTACCAGATCTCAAAACTGAAGAAGTTCATGGAGACAGTCAAGTTCATTATGCAGGTCAGTTTTGCTTCATGCCAGAACTTTGTTAGTAATTCATCCTTATGTCACAGGTCCTTTACAGAATGGTACTCTCATCGTCTCATCTCATCTCATTCCTCTTGTACCTAGCAGCATCAAGTTGAAGCATAAACAGCAGGAGAGTGCCCGTTTATGGGCTTCATAAATCAAGATTCCCATGGACTGTTATTCCCTCTGTCCATTGTTTACATGGTCGGCCTCTTCTTCTGATTCCATTTGGTCTGTACATCATTGCTAGTTGTGGTTTACTGTCAGTTGGTAGACTAGTTATGTGGCCGAACCATGTAACTTGTTGTTTTCTGATAAAAACTCTCATCATGACCTGCTGAACAGTTTCTATACCTCCTGCCATTTCTCCTGCCTTATACACCCTGATGCTCAAGGTGTCTGCAATGTTCTATGTCCATCTTTGTGCTGGTGGACCCTTGCCTCTTCTTTCAGGAGCTGTGCCTTTAGTCACTGTTTTTTTTTTTTAAAGCCACTGTGACGTTTAATATAGCCAGTGTATTCATGTTTCTGAGACATGATATTGTCTATGTATTTGTAATAATCAGATTGTTATAATACTTCTTGTATTCTTTCATTGATATATAATTCAGAGTCAGATATTAACTTTATTGTTACTGCCAGGGAGTGAGATATTTTTATTGTAGAGAGCCCACGATTGCTGGGGCGCACATGTTAGCACTTGTTTATTGTAGCTTGCCAGCGACCTTATATTTGGTGTTCGTAGGTGACTTATTGGTGAGAGAATATTGCAGTCTTCGTTTGGGCAAGCTTGACTGTTGTACGCTCCCTAGTCTGATATAGTATTGTTTATGAAGTCCCTGCTACCTGCAGGAGCTGACAGGATTAACTTTAATTCTATGTGGCTTCTTCCACTGCACCTCCCGTCCGGGAACTATATGCTGAATGTGAAACCTGGGACGCAGAGGTGTTTCCAAGGCACCAGGGCCGGGATCTATACTGGCCAAGACCTGCTGACATGTCCATGCCATGCGTCCTGGACAAGAGGTCCCTTCGGGGACCTGGCTAACGTAGTAGGATTGCTGATTCTTCAGAAGCTGGAGAGTATCTGCCTGCATGGCGAGGAACCACCAGTCTGCACACCAATAAGCCAGACATGGGACAACGGATACTTACGCAAACCTCAGGTCCGGTATGACATTACATTGATGTTGGACAACAGGATGTATTCATCCAACATACAGGACTTTACGCTGGAGTTCACAGCCAGCGAACACAAGCAAGCAAGCAAGCATGTGAAACCTGCTAGTTGAGTACCACAACTTTCAGTTTGTGACCATCTCAGTATTCTACTTAGTTAAATGTCACTGCTAGTCTTTACCTCTGAACACTCAAACTTCACGCAAGTAGAACACATAACCTGACGGTACTTTTCCAGTGTATTCAGTTACTTACACATGATACAATTCACATACTCAATCTCAATTATGCGACGAGACTAATTACAATGTATATAACAACATTCTACTACACGAGTAGTGGCACAATCTTGGCCATACTACTAAATCTTAAACCACGTCTATACTGGATGGTGGCTAAGCCCAACTGACCGCTTGCAGGCGACGTTGCCTCCTGCTCAGCAACCTGTCTCGCTATTTTCACGCAATGCATGATTCCCAACCTTTTCATCTTCACGCTGAGCTGCATGAAGCTGTAGGCTGTCTGTACCTAATGGCCCATGACCTGACCTTGGTTCATGGCAGTTACCCTAAGGACTATGAGAACTCCAAACTGTTTTCATGGACCATAATATGCAAGGGCCATTTTTGAGCTCTTAAATCTGCATAAATTTCACATTCTTCTTTGTTTCATAATTCATTTTTGTAAACATAATTATCTTAGTAACAAAATATAAAAACAAGTATTTAATAGAAAAAGATATCTTTTGTTGTGAATATTATTAAGATGCTTTGGATATTGTGTTTAATATTACATATTTCTTTCATATTATTTTGTTGTTAATAATTTGATTTTTTCCCCCTTTACATATTAACTACGTGGGTTATTCCAAAATCAATCTCCCATTGACAGGTGGAAATAAAAATTGGAGGCAAAAATCTCTGTTCTCATAAAAATTACACACGTACACATACTGCATGACCTTTCTACATATTAGCCAGACACATTCAGTCAATCAATCATGTGCCATAGCCGGAAAGCTGTGGGCAGGTCATGACTCGCCATTTCACTCGATCACCAGAGTCGTGGATCAGCTCAGTGTTCCTGTTTCGTCCATGCCATGTGGCCAAGCCATCCAGGTATTTTCCTCTTGGTCTTCCTCTTGGTCTGTTCCCTTCGATCTTGCCAGTTGTCACTAAGTTCTCCAATCCATTTCTTCTCATAACATGTCCAAAAAATTTTGACTGTCTACGTCTAATTTCTCTAATCAATTTACGATTTTCATTTGTCTCCTGTAGTACTTGGTCATTGGTTTTTCTGTCTGTCCATGGTATTCTTTGCATTTTCCTCAGAAACCACATTTCTGCAGCCATCAGATGTTTTTCAGCTTGACTGCTCATTGTCCAAGTTTCACATCCATACAAAAGAACAGGCTCTATGTATCCCCTCAACACTCTTTTTCTCGTTTCAATTGACATCTTTTTATTGGTCAGAATGTTTTTCATCTTGCTAAAGGCTACTTTCGCCATGGCGATTCTTGTTCTAATCTCTTCAAGGCATCTCCCATCAGATGTTATGACTGTTCCGAGATAATTGTACCGATTCACTTGTTGAAGAATATTCCCATTTACTTGTATATTACATTGTGGTACTTCGTTCTTCCTAGTGACGACCATAACCTGTGTCTTTTTACAATTTAATTCTAACCCCAGTTGCTCACTGTGTACAACAACCGCATCTACTAATTGTTGCAGATCCTGCGCATTGTCTGCAATCAATACTGTATCATCTGCATATCTAATGTTATAGATGTTTCGTCCTGCAATACTGATTCCATTTATATCTTCTACATTTCTGAAAATATTTTTACTGTATAGGGAAAAAAGATCTGGAGACATTACACATCCCTGCCTAACACCTCTCTTAATAGGCTGATATTGTCCCACTTCATTATCAATCCTTATGGCAGCTTGTTGTTTCCAATATATGTTTTTTATAAGTCTAATGTCTTTCCCATCAATTTGTAGATCTGCAAGCATATCCACCATGTTGACATGTCTAACTCTATCAAAAGCCTTTGTGTAGTCAATAAAGCAAAGATGTATATCCTTGTTTACTTCTATAGCACGTTCAATAACTGTTCGCAGCATATACACAGCATTTACTGTACCCTTTCCTTCTACAAACCCACATTGTTCTTCCCCTATTTCAGGTTGTATTTTCTTCCTCACTCTTTGCATGATAATTCGTAGCAAAATCTTTGTGATGTGACTCATTATACTAATTGTTCTATGTTGATCACATTCCAAGGCTCCTGATTTCTTTGGGATTGCAATAAATACAGAGTTACATAATTCAGAAGGTATATCTCCAGTATCATATAATGTGTTCAGCAGTCTGGTGACTTGATCTAGTCCATATTCTTCTAAAGCTTTAATCATTTCTGTTGTGATGTTATCTGCACCAGGGGCCTTGCCAGCTTTCATATGCTTAAGAACATTCGAACCTCCATCTTCAAAATTGGCGGTCCTTCATTATTAAATCTAATATCATACTGTTCCTCTCTGTTATCCTCATAAAGGTTTTTCACATAATCTGTCCATACATGTATAATCTGATCTTTTTCTATTATGATTTTGCCATCTTTAGTTTTTAGACAGCCTGTTGATGTACTTGTTCTTTATTAGTAAGTTCCTGAATTCTTTTGTGCACTAATTTGGTATTTTGACTGTTGTGTTGTTTTTCAATTTCTAAGCACTTTTCCTCAAGCCATGCTTCTTTTGCCTCCTTACATAATATTCTGACTTGTCTGTGAATTTCTTCATATTTGGCAGAATTATTTTTGTTGAGTCTTCTTGTTTCCATTAGGTGTAAAATTTCTTCAGTCATCCATTTCTTACGACCCACCTTCTTTAATTTTGGAATAGTTGTTTCTGCAGCCAAACTGATTGAATTCTTCAACATTTCCCATTGATCATCCACATCCTGGAATAGGATCTCTAGATCAGACAATATATCAAATCTGTTCTGTACTTCTATGTTGAATTTGTTTTGTATTTCCTTGTCATTACTCAATGTACACAAATCATATTTAGTGTTTCCTGTTATATACTTGACTTTCTTCAACTTTATCCTCAATGTTCCTGTAAGTAATCTGTGGTCACTATAACAATCAGCACTGGGAACTGTTTTTGCTATTGTTAACGCATTTCTAAATCTTCTGCTAATCAGAATGTAGTCAATCTGGTTTCTAATCCTGCTATCAGGACTCCTCCATGTCCATAATCTTCTAGGGTGTTGCTTAAACCAGGTGTTTCCTACAATCATTTCCTGTTCTTTTGCCCACTCTACGAGTCTGTATCCTCTTTCATTTCTCTCTCCTAAACCATAGTTTCCTACTGTGTATCTATCACCTTGATTTCCTACTTTTGCATTGAAGTCCCTATTATGATGTTTATTTCTGAATTTTTACATTTCTTTAAGGCAGACTCTATGTCATTATAAAATTCTTCTACACTATCTTCACTAGATTCTCCTGTTGGGGCATATACTTGGATAACATTTATGCTAAAAGGTCTGCCACTTAATTTAACTAGTAGAACTCTGTCTGACACAGCCCCATATCCTTGAACAGATTTTGATGTTTTCCGGTCCAAAATAATTGCCACTCCCCTTTGTCAATCTTCATCTCCAGAATAAATAATCTTAAAATCTTCATCTATCTTGATGTCTGCTCCTGTCCATCTCGTTTCACCCATCCCTAAAGTATTAATTTTTTTCTCTTTTCATTTCTTGTTTTATGTTCTCTAATTTTTCGTCGTCGTTTAACGTCCTAACATTCCATGTTGCTAATTTTAATATCTCTGTCCTTGTCTTGCGATGATCAGTCTTTAGGCGAATCATAATGTACTAAGCACTTTTAAAGAGGTAGTTTGCCGTTGCTTTCCTCTATGGCAGTGACCATACTGGCCAGGTGACCGCAACCATTGTCTTTTGAAAGAGATCCTCTGCCTGCCATCGCGAAACTTGAGACCATAACCAAGAAATATCTGTCAGCTGCCCTCAAAGTTTCATCCACCACCTGCCTTCCGTGGCTTCTTTTGAACACTTCCAATAAACGAATATGAAACAGCACCACATAATCCAAAGGAAAACACTAAACAGCGTCTCCTGAAGAATAAACGTGTCACGTCATCGCCATTTGTACTCCCCCCCAAAAAAAAATATTGCCTCAGCGATTGCAAATATATGCTAGAGGGATTTATTCTTCAGCGATCAACATTTGCTATCTGTCTAATCTTGTAAATTGGAGATTTGTTTGTTTGAGGCCTTCACTGGTTTTGCAAAGTTTGTCTAGAGAGCTACTTTAAGATAAAGGTGATGTGGTGAAGACTCTTTGGAACTGGGTGGAGAGTGCAGCTGAGCATACGAAATATCCATATCTGGATAGACAGGCTCAGAGGAGATTTAATAGAGCCTTGAAGATGCTCAAAGCATTGAGGAAACAACCTGGTGAAACATTAATGAAATTGCTATTGTATAATCAACATGAGAGCTCTTTGGTAGCTTTTGAAGATGTGGGAATGTGCACAGATTCATAAATTCAGTTTTCAATATCCTTAAAAAGAACCAATTTTGTTAGTTAGTTAGTTAGTTAGTCGACAGATCATCCTCATTGCACATCGAACCATTCAGTCCATAAGTGCTCGGATCCCCTCCTCAGCAAATCCCGTAACGTGTAGCGGCTAACGACGCCAGTTCTGTGTTGGTTTATCAATCTTCTTTGGCTTCCTGCATAGTGTTCTTGTTTGGCCACCCCTCTTTTAATTTGCTGCTCTCGCAGTCTGGCCATTGTTGTAGATTCACAGTCATCACTTGGTTTTCGCAAAAGTCTTACTTCTCGTAGAGCATTCAGAATGTCGGCCTGGTCCATGGCGCGTCCGCCCTCCACAGTAGCCTCACCTGCGAGCTTGTCAGCCCGCTCATTTCCTTGTACTCCCGCATGCCCTGGCACGAAGAAGAAACTAATCTTTGCCAGTCGAGACCGCTCCAGAGGCAGCAACCATTCTCTTCGGATCGACCCCTCCTCTATCCTCTTGATCATGTTCATTGAGTCGCTGAGGAAACAAGCCCTAGTGAATGTCTGTGTCTCGAGCCATGTTATTGCTTTACTTACTGCCATGACTTCCATGGTCAGGCTACTTGTGGTTTCAGTGAAAGCACTAGAGTCCTTTACAATTCTCCCTCCGGCCCGAGCTGTAAAGGCCCATGAGCTTCTCACATGTCGGACGACCGACCCATCTGTGTAGATGACCGCGTCACCGTCTAGCGAATTCTCGAAAATCAACGCTTGTACTTCAGCCTCAACAGCAGCCGGATTTTCTTGTCTGCATTTTCTATCTAGTTGGATGCAAACTGAAAAGGATGTGCAGAAGTCTGTTGGCACTTGCACCCACTCCTCGCCAGGTTCTAAGTCCTCAAATGAACACACCTGTTGAAGAATGTCTTCGGCTTGACCCATCCACGACCGTCCTCTTTTTAACCTGCTGCCCTTCACCTTCCTAATTTCACTATGCAGTGGATGTTGTGTGTTTGCGTTAATTCTGAGGTAGGCGCGTGCCCTGCAACCTTGTATTCTCTCTTCAATGGTTGAAAAATCAAGAAGGTAGCGCATCGCCCTGCATGCTGTATCTCTTGTACATCCAAGAATAATGCGCATAGCTTCATTCTGTATCCTTTCCATCCTTTCTATCTGCTTATGGCTGAGAGTCAGGATTGCCATTGCATACTCCAAAACAGACATGACCAGCCCCTCGTACAGAAGACATAGATGGCGTTGCTCACAGTTTGCTGCCGCCATCACCCGCATCGCTGCCAAACCCCGCTTGGCCTTTGTTATCACTTGGTCTATGTGCACATTATAAGCAAGGCTTCGGTCAAACCTTATCCCCAGGTAATTCATTGCCTGCGTTCTTTCCACCGTCTCTGAACACAGCATTACAGTTGGTGTTGGAGTGTTGACAATATGATTATTCAACGAGAACCAAGTCACTGTTGCCTTTGTTGGGTTGACCATTGTCCCAGCTTCATCACACCAAGTACTTATGCGATTGAGTTCGGTTTGTAGTTCCACAGCAACCTCCTCTCTATCCTTACCCTGACGATACACTAAAACATCATCGGCATATGACAATGTCCTGCCAGGTCCAGTGATCTGCTCACTGGTGATTCTCACTGTGTAGGCGTTGAACAGTACCGGAGATAATGGTGATCCCTGTGGTAGGCCAGGATATATTGTTGTTGGTTCCGAAGTCCAACTGCCACATCTTCTTCTTCTTCGTTCATCCGGAGTTTTTTTCCGGACGTGATTGCGTTGTGCCTGTTTACAGCAGAGCTGCGTTCTTGCGCCGTTAGGCAGACACATCCGACTTCTGCGGGCATTTGTTGACCGGGTTAACCTTCCCGGGCTGCCACATCTAAAAACTACTTTCCGTTGGAAGAGGGCTGCAGCGATCCAACTAAGGAGGAATGGACTCACGTTTAGTTCGAGAAGCTGAAACATTAAAAAATCCAGTGGTACTCTGTTGTATGCGTCCTCAAGATCAATCGCTGCAGCAACGGTTTCAGTGCCTGAGTGGAAACCTTCATAGACATCCTGGGCAAAGACTGCTGCATTGGTCCAGGTTTCTCTTTTTGGACGGTACCCACCCAGGGTGGGTGGGAAAACACCTTGCCTCTCTAGTTGGCTTGATATTTTCCTGGCAATTACCTTCTCCAGCAGCGTTGCCTATTGTATTCTGCATGGTTATAATTCGATATCCCTGAATTTTTTTGTGGTCTTTGTCAGGCTTCGGCAAGGGAATCAGATAGCTGTGTAACCATTCCTCCTTGATGCTAGCACTCCCTATACTGTTGTTGTACATGTCTGCTAGTTTCTCTAGCTCATTGTTGGTACACCTATTTATGTCATCGTATCTTATGCCATCAGGACCTGGAGCACTGTTTTTTGATCGTCGAAGCACAGCCTTGATTTCTTTCACTGTCACTGTGTCTTCATCCGAAGTGTTCTGGGCCTTGCATCTGTCTGAGGTGACCTCCTTGGCCAGATTTCGGCCTCCCATGTCTGTCTGGTTGCTCTGCTCAAGGTAGCGTTCAAAGAGGGCTTTGCCCTTGTCCTCGTCAATCCTCTGCCAGATGAGGTCAGCACCTTGGAAGTCAGAAATGCTCTTATTCTTGACTACACCACTCATGCTTTTATGTAGTCGCCAGAACAATTTCAGTGACTTGTCTGTGCTTACTCTTTGACACACCTCTGCCCATTTTTCGCTTTTAACAACCTTGACCAGTTTTTTGAAATAGCTTACTTTTGTGTGCATCTCTCTTTCTAAGTGCAAGCAGGGACTAGGATGACCAGCTCTGTTCTTCTTGGCATTTTGCCATCTCCTTACAGCACTACGCTTATCCACCCAAGCCTTCTCCACCTCGAAACTCCACCACGGTGGCTGCTCCCAGCTTTTTTTCCTGCCCTGAAACGTTCTGCGCTTGTCACGTCTTATTTTACTCACTACATCTTGTCCTGTACTGTCATACTGGAACGTCTTTACCTTTAGCTTGTGCTGCCTGATTCTGCCTTTCTCCACCAGTATGCTGCAAGGGTGGTGGTCGCTGCCATGGTGTCCTAGGACACCCCATCTACACACTGTAGTGAGTGAAGGTGAAACTAGCGCCACATCAATAGCACTGTCCTCATCGCCCGGACGGCTTGCTGTCCTGGTGACACAGCCACTGTTGATACAAACCAGGTCGATGGTTTCCAGTGCAGTCTCGAGCTCCTCCCCCTGTGTATTGGAGGAAGTGTTTCCCCATGATCTGCCTTTATCGTTAAAGTCACCACAGAAAATAACATTTCTCTCGTGGCCTAATATGCCACTTAACAAATTTTGTATGTACAATTACACCAGAACTTCTTGTGTTTCCATATTCACTGACATTTCTTCAGGATTCAGCATTTTCCTAATTTACACCTTTTAAAATCTTTTTTTCCTGCATGCAGAATATGTTTTTTTTGTTTGTTTTGTTTTGTTTGCATATCCTTTACAGGACATCACTGTCAACATCAGCATCTTTCAGCTGATTGTTGATTTCTTGGCTAGATTACGCTAAGTAGTTTGCCATTGCTTTCTGAGCGACTGGCTCACATACCCCATAAGTTATCGACGCGGAGAGAACCGCTTCCAATTCTCGTGCAACGTCACGTTACTTACGAGAGTGTACAAGATTACGGAGAAAGTCATGTAACCTCTAGACCAGGGACCCGGCATGCAGAATATACCCATAAATATTAACATTTCTGTTTAAATACTACTTCAACTTGTGATATAGACACCTGCAATCAGATATACATATCTTTTTCAAACAAAATATATTGGCCATATTTATAAATTGTTGCTATCTACTACATATTCTTGTCCAGGATTCAATGCGGTTTTTGGTCCAGGACTCACTGGTAAACTTCACCCAGATGATTGTTGATGCCAGCCACTCTGCCATGGAGCTGGATGAGGAGTTTGTCTGGGGCAATGACCTGTTGACCAGCAAATTCAAGTAGGTTTTCATGAACATGTAAAGGTCAAGGCAATACTATGGCAGATATTGTCATAGGGTGTGAAGTGTTTGATCTTCACACACTTTAGGTGATGGGTAATAAGGTGAGGTGACCTGTTTGCTTCCTTGAAGTCTAATCTCAGAACAACATTAAAAATTTTCTGGTACCCACTTTGTTAGGCTGTATCTGATGGCGCCAAGCGTGAGCTGTATGCTGGATGTTTCTAGACCTCACATTTCAGAGCACGTAGTGTATCCACTGTATGCAGAGCCATATGAGAGTGGGCATTGTCATTCAGCACAAGACTACTTTGGAGAGAAGTCCCTGGTGTTTTAGTCATATCACTGGCTTCAGTTTGTTCACTAGCATGTCACTGTATTAAACACTAGTCCGATTTTCATTCCTTTCCTGAAAATGCACCAATATGAGGCCCTTGAAGTCCCAAAAGATGGTTAGCATGACTATCCCAGTCTTGAATATTTTCTTAACCCGAGACAACAGTTGTTTCCACTGCAGTTTCCACTGCATCTAATGATTGAGAATCTTTTCGGTGGGCTGTGATGAGAGTGACATTCTGCAGGGATCTGCTTCATGATGAGATGATGGTATTAATATTTACTTTAACTTCTTCAGTACTTAGTTGTTATTACTTTAGCACCTCTGACTCAGCAGGCATGTTGAGGTTATGGTTAGGGAGTTAAGCTGACAATGGCTTGAGCTTGGTCAGACAAGGGTTCTATGCCTGCATATGCCATTTGCTGTAGGAAGGAAAGACTGGCCATTTATTCCTCTATGCATTAAGGCCTAAAAACTGGGATAGTTCTAACAATTCACACACCCACAACAGGCTTCTGCTGTGTGACTTATGTGTGTGTATTTTAAATCTCTAACCCAAAGTGTTAATATTTTGTAACAGTAGCTGCCTATGACAGAAAGAGTTAAGTTTTCTGTTATTAACTCATTCTGTCATAGGCAGCTTAAAGTCGAGCTTAAAGTCAACTTTAAGCTGCCTATGACAGAAAGAGTTAAGTTTTAAAAATTTAAGAATATTTAATTTTGGGCTGACTGTCTATTCTGTTATGTTAAATGTATTATGTCCTTTATGTTCTTTTCTTTATTCTTTGTTAGTAATTTTAATCATACACATTTTTCTATTGCTTTCCAGACCTCGCAAAAATGCCATCTTCCTGGTTGACCTGGTGATTGACAAAGATGGTGTTCATTTCAGTACAAACTTGGCCAACTTTGAGACTTCACTAATCACTCTCTTTGATAAAGGCATCCAAGCCACACAGAATGTGCCTCAGTTGGAGAGGGTGAGCTGCTTACACAAATGAAACATTATTTTGTGAGGTCGCATACAGGTTTAAAATGTCCTTGTAAACAAAAATATTAACTGAATCAGTGACAAACAAAATGTAGGTTAGGATCAAACAAAAATGGATGGCAGAAAATGTGAAAATGTGAATAATTCAAAACATTGTTTTCCTGTAGTGAATTAGAATAATGATGACACAAAAAATAGATTGCATAATTTTGTACTTGACATATTTCACAGCATCTAGTCGGGTGCATATTGCAGAATAATAACTTAAAAGTTGTTAATATTGTAGTTGACATGGCATAATCTTTATCAAATTAAAGAGGATTGCATAGAAAACACTATAGTATTGATATTTAACCATAGTTTTAAAATATCATTCAAATAATATTAAATTACCTAAAAGTGGAGAAAATGACAGAAAGTTGCTCTCATCACCGCATGTTGAAAAGCCTCTCATTCTCTGGCCATTTCTCTGGCTTCATGAACCTTCATGCCAACTTGTCTGCAATATCTTGTCCTTCTCCGTGCTGGCTGACCCTTGCCTCTTCTACCAGGAACCATGCCTTCCATCACTGCTCTGTCCAAGCCACTGTGGCATTTAATATAGCCAAAGTATTTCAGTTTCCGAGACATGACACCGTTTATGAACCAGTTAGTTATGTTCAGATCTTGTAGAATTTCAGTTTTTATATTTTTTGGGTCCATGATATTCTAATAACTTCTCTGCAGCATTTAAGCTCAAAAGCCATTTTTCTTTCCTTTAGTGATTGTGAAATGGTCAATGACTGACTTATGTTGCCACAGGAATGATGCATGTTCTTAAAACATTTTATTTGAATTTGTTAGATGGTGTTATACCATAGGTTCTTAATTATGTTTAATCTTTCAGTGCTATGACCAGTCTGCATCTAATGTAATTTGAACAGTCTCCATTATTGTTGTTTTGTGACATTTTAAATCTCTTCATTGTTAATTGTGATCTTTGGTTGAAATGTGGTTTTGTCTGTGGAAAATAGGTCTGGAGAGAAAGTGCTGCCTTTGTCTTAACCCTTTTTGCACCTCAAACCAGTTGGATGTTTCACTGGCTACTCTGACAGCTGCTTGTTGATGATGATATAATGACTAAATTAAGTGGATCGGAAATGCTGGAAACCTCAGATCACTCTGATGTTCCACAATTTCTGATGTTGATCACAGTTGAAGGCCTTACTGTGGTCTATGAAGCAACAATGAAGAAATACATTGTTCTCTCTACATTTTTCTTCTTCTTCTTTTTCTGCGTTCATCCTGAGAATTTGTTCGGATGTGATTGAATTGTGCCTGTTTACAGCAGAGCTGTGTTCTTGTGCCGGTAGGCCGACACATCCAACTTCTGCGGGCATTTTTTGACCGAGTTAACCTTCCCGGCCTCTACATTTTTCAAAGGTTCTCATGTTGAAGATAAGTCCCTCATTCCTCTGCCCTGTCTGTACTTCATGTAATTCACATTCTAATTTACTTTCAATCCTTTTCATGATGATTTAGAAGAGGATTTTATGGTTTGACTTATCAGTGTGATGGTTTGATAATTGGTGCAGTTTTAAATTTCATTTCTTTGGTGGGAGGGGGGGGGGGGGAGATGTAGATTGTTCTCTTCCATGCTTTGTACCAAATGACACTATACCAGATCTTCACACACAGTGCATGGTAAACATTAGTTGAGATTAGTTCTGCTGGTATGTCATCACAACCTGGTTACTTCCCTTTATTCAGACTTTGTATTGCTGATCACACTTCCTCTGATAGAGGTTTTGGCTCTTTCTCTACACTTTCTTGTATCTGGGCTCATATCATGTCTTTGTACATTTCTCCACAGTACTCCTATCTTTCTTGTGTATTGTTGCTGTCTGTTAAAGTGTTAACCATTTCTATCATTTATTACATGTAACGATTGTCTGCATTTTCCTGTAAATGTTCTGATTTCCTTAAACAAGCCTCCATCTTTTCTTTGCAACTGGATATGCTCTATTTTTATTACAAGTGCTCATTAGAAACTGGTTTTTGTCTTCCCAGATAGCACTTCTGTTTTTATGTGTGTAGTTTTTGCTAGAGTAATGTGACGTGCGCGAGAATCGGTAGCAGTTCTTGCCCTGTTGGTAACTTACGGGGTATGTGAGCCGGTCGCTCAGAAAGCAATGGTAAACTACTGAGCGTAATCTTGCCAAGAAATCAACAATCAGCTAAAAGATGCTGTTGTTGACAGCGATGTCCTGTAAAGGATATGCGAACAAAACAAAAAGAGTTTTTGCTAGGTGGGGTACTCTATAAAATATAATTTTTATGCGACGTTGCTTTTAAATTCATTTCAATATTGGGATACATTTTTTCAATATGTTGGATTTTATTACAAGGAAATACTGCAGGAGATTTTCTGGTCTGGAATTCCTCTCCTGGAGTCTGTTGGGGAACATGAGCCACCTGTGGAAGAGCTCCGGAGTACAGTCAGGCATGCAATCAGACAGGCACTTCTGCCACTGAAAGCTTATGCTCGGGAATATGAGAAATATCTCGACCTGATCAACATGGACATAAATGCATATATCAAGTAAGAGTGATGTATATTAAGTTTGTCTGTTTTATATCTTAAGTGGATATGTTGTATATCAAGTGGGTGTGTATGTACTATATCAAGTGGGTGTGTATGTACTATATCAAGTGGTGAGGTGTATATCAGATGGGTGTGGTGTATATCAAGTAGGTGTGTATTTACTATATCAAGTGGGTGTGTATGTACTATATCAAGTGGTGAGGTGTATATCAGATGGGTGTGGTGTATATCAAGTAGGTGTGTATTTACTATATCAAGTGGGTGTGGTGTATATCAGTAGGTGTGTATGTACTATATCATGTGGGTGTGGTGTTTATCAAGTAGGTGTGTATGTACTATATCATGTGGGTGTGGTGTATATCAGTAGGTGTGTATGTACTATATCAAGTGGGTGTGGTGTTTATCAAGTAGGTGTGTATGTACTATATCATGTGGGTGTGGTGTATATCAAGTAGGTGTGTATGTACTATATCAAATGGGTGTGTATGTACTATATCAAGTGGGTGTGGCGTATATCAAGTGGGTGTGTATGTACTATATCAAATGGGTGTGTATGTACTATATCAAGTAGGTGTGTATGTACTATATCAAATGGGTGTGTATGTACTATATCAAGTAGGTGTGTATGTACTATATCAAGTAGGTGTGTATGTACTATATCAAGTAGGTGTGTATGTACTATATCAAGTAGGTGTGTATGTACTATATCAAGTAGGTGTGTATGTACTATATCAAGTAGGTGTGTATGTACTATATCAAGTGGGTGTGTATGTACTATATCAAGTGGGTGTGTATGTACTATATCAAGTAGGTGTGTATGTACTATATCAAGTGGTGTGTATGTACTATATCAAGTAGGTGTGTATGTACTATATCAAGTAGGTGTGTATGTACTATATCAAGTAGGTGTGTATGTACTATATCAAGTAGGTGTGTATGTACTATATCAAGTAGGTGTTATGTACTATATCAAGTGGGTTGTATGTACTATATCAAGTAGGTGTGTATGTACTATATAAAGTAGGTGTGTATGTACTATATCAAGTAGATGTGTATGTACTATATCAAGTAGGTGTGTATGTACTATATCAAGTAGGTGTGTATGTACTATATCAAATGGGTGTGGTGTATATCAGTAGGTGTGTATGTACTATATCAAGTGGGTGTGTTGTATATCAAGTAGGTGTGTATGTACTATATCAAGTAGGTGTGGTGTATATCAAGTGGGTGTGTATGTACTATATCAAGTAGGTGTGGTGTATATCAAGTGGGTGTGTATGTACTATATCAAGTAGGTGTGGTGTATATCAAGTGGGTGTGTATGTACTATATCAAATGGGTGTGTGTATATCAAGTAGGTGTGTATGTACTATATCAAGTGGTGTGGTGTATATCAAGTGGGTGTGTATGTACTATATCAAATGGGTGTGTTGTATATCAAGTGGGTGTGTATGTACTATATCAAGTAGGTGTGTATGTACTATATCAAGTAGGTGTGTATGTACTTTATCAAGTAGGTGTGTATGTACTATATCAAATGGGTGTGGTGTATATCAAGTGGGTGTGTATGTACTATATCAAGTGGGTGTGTATGTACTGTATCAAATGGGTGTGTATGTACTATATCAAATGGGTGTGGTGTATATCAAGTGGGTGTGTATGTACTATATCAAATGGGTGTGGTGTATATCAAGTGGGTGTGTATGTACTATATCAAATGGGTGTGTATGTACTATATCAAGTGGGTGTGTATGTACTATATCAAATGGGTGTGTATGTACTATATCAAATGGGTGTGTATGTACTATATCAAATGGGTGTGTATGTACTATATCAAGTGGGTGTGGTGTATATCAAGTAGGTGTGTATGTACTATATCAAATGGGTGTGGTGTATATCAAGTAGGTGTGTATGTACTATATCAAGTGGGGTGTGTATGTACTATATCAAGTGGGTGTGGTGTATATCAAGTGGGTGTGTATGTACTATATCAAGTGGGTGTGGTGTATATCAAGTAGGTGTGTATGTACTATATCAAGTAGGTGTGTATGTACTATATCAAGTAGGTGTGTATGTACTATATCAAGTGGGTGTGTATGTACTATATCAAGTGGGTGTGTATGTACTATATCAAATGGGTGTGGTGTATATCAGTAGGTGTGTATGTACTATATCAAGTGGGTGTGTATGTACTATATCAAGTGGGTGTGTATGTACTATATCAAGTAGGTGTGTATGTACTATATCAAGTGGGTGTGTTGTATATCAAGTAGGTGTGTATGTACTATATCAAGTGGGTGTGTATGTACTATATCAAGTGGGTGTGTATGTACTATATCAAGTAGGTGTGTATGTACTATATCAAGTGGTGTGTTGTATATCAAGTAGGTGTGTATGTACTATATCAAGTGGGTGTGTATGTACTATATCAAGTGGGTGTGTATGTACTATATCAAGTAGGTGTGTATGTACTATATCAAGTGGGTGTGTATGTACTATATTAAGTAGGTGTGTATGTACTATATCAAGTGGGTGTGTATGTACTATATCAAGTAGGTGTGTATGTACTATATCAAGTGGGTGTGTATGTACTATATCAAGTAGGTGTGTATGTACTATATCAAGTAGGTGTGTATGTACTATATCAAGTAGGTGTGTATGTACTATATCAAGTGGGTGTGTATGTACTATATCAAGTAGGTGTGTATGTACTATATCAAGTAGGTGTGTATGTACTATATCAAGTGGGTGTGTATGTACTATATCAGTAGGTGTGTATGTACTATATCAAGTAGGTGTGTATGTACTATATCAATTAGGTGTGTATGTACTATATCAAGTGGGTGTGTATGTACTATATCAAGTAGGTGTGTATGTACTATATCAAGTGGGTGTGTATGTACTATATCAAGTAGGTGTGTATGTACTATATCAAGTAGGTGTGTATGTACTATATCAAGTAGGTGTGTATGTACTATATCAAGTGGGTGTGTATGTACTATATCAATTAGGTGTGTATGTACTATATCAAGTAGGTGTGTATGTACTATATCAAGTGGGTGTGTATGTACTATATCAAGTGGGTGTGTATGTACTATATCAAGTAGGTGTGTATGTACTATATCAAGTAGGTGTGTATGTACTATATCAAGTAGGTGTGTATGTACTATATCAAGTGGGTGTAGTGTATATCAAGTAGATGTGTATGTACTATATCAAGTAGGTGTGTATGTACTATATCAAGTGGGTGTGTATGTACTATATCAAGTAGGTGTGTATGTACTATATCAAGTGGGTGTGTATGTACTATATCAAGTGGGTGTGTATGTACTATATCAAGTAGGTGTGTATGTACTATATCAAGTGGGTGTGTATGTACTATATCAAGTGGGTGTGTATGTACTATATCAATTAGGTGTGTATGTACTATATCAATTAGGTGTGTATGTACTATATCAAGTAGGTGTGTATGTACTATATCAAGTGGGTGTAGTGTATATCAAGTAGATGTGTATGTACTATATCAAGTAGGTGTGTATGTACTATATCAAGTAGGTGTGTATGTACTATATCAAGTAGGTGTGTATGTACTATATCAATTAGGTGTGTATGTACTATATCAAGTAGGTGTGTATGTACTATATCAAGTGGGTGTAGTGTATATCAAGTAGATGTGTATGTACTATATCAAGTAGGTGTGTATGTACTATATCAAGTAGGTGTGTATGTACTATATCAAGTAGGTGTGTATGTACTATATCAATTAGGTGTGTATGTACTATATCAAGTAGGTGTGTATGTACTATATCAAGTGGGTGTAGTGTATATCAAGTAGATGTGTATGTACTATATCAAGTAGGTGTGTATGTACTATATCAATTAGGTGTGTATGTACTATATCAATTAGGTGTGTATGTACTATATCAAGTAGGTGTGTATGTACTATATCAAGTGGGTGTAGTGTATATCAAGTAGATGTGTATGTACTATATCAAGTGGGTGTGTATGTACTATATCAAGTAGATGTGTATATACTATATCAAGTAGGTGTGTATGTACTATATCAAGTGGGTGTGTATGTACTATATCAAGTGGGTGTGTATGTACTATATCAAGTGGGTGTGTATGTACTATATCAAGTAGGTGTGTATGTACTATATCAAGTGGGTGTGTATATACTATATCAAGTGGGTGTGGTGTATATCAAGTAGGTGTTATGTACTATATCAAGTAGGTGTGTATGTACTATATCAAGTGGGTGTGTATGTACTATATCAAGTAGGTGTGTATGTACTATATCAAGTGGGTGTGTATGTACTATATCAAGTAGATGTGTATATACTATATCAAGTAGGTGTGTATGTACTATATCAAGTGGGTGTGGTGTATATCAAGTAGGTGTGTATATACTATATCAAGTGGGTGTGTATATACTATATCAAGTAGGTGTGTATGTACTATATCAAGTGGGTGTGTATGTACTATATCAAGTAGATGTGTATATACTATATCAAGTAGGTGTGTATGTACTATATCAAGTGGGTGTGGTGTATATCAGTAGGTGTGTATGTACTATATCAAGTAGGTGTGTATATACTATATCAAGTTGGTGTGGTGTATATCAGTAGGTGTGTATGTACTATATCAAGTGGGTGTGTTGTATATCAGTAGGTCTGGCTTCTTGTCTTCATCATGACAAGTTATTCTTTTCTGACACATTCATCAGGACCTACTCAGTTGCATTAGAACATTTCTCTTCATATTGTCCAGCTTAGTTTATAATTAATCGTTAACATAATAAGTATTGGTCTATGAGGGTTAGACCACAGGATTATATTATCAATTAGCACCACAACATGTCTACGAACTTCAGGTGAATTATTACATGAGAGGGGTTCTTTTTTATGTTTAATGTCTTACTTTTAACAAGTTTCATATATACATCTTACAATTAATAAATGATCACACTAATGTTCACCCACAACCAAGTTTAAATAGATTTCAAAACAAAGGTGGCACAATTAATGGCCATTGTCATCTTCAAGACGTGGCAGTGTCCAGCTTGAACAATAGGCACCATTCGAATGATCTCTCAATCACCTTGGCGAAGACACTTATTCACCACTCAGTGATTTCCTGCGTGTTTCATGCTGAGTGATTAGCGCTGACAACTGAGTCACTTTTAATGCTTTCTGAACTATGCCATAACTATTAAATGAGTCATGGCAGTAGACATATACATTATTCTATTGTTTGACAGTGAAAATGTACATATATCTGTTATTTTACAGTAGGAATTTTCTTTATTATTTACTGTACGATTACTTTTGTATTGCCAGAGGAGATGTAATTTATGTTATCTTCTCTGGAAGACAGCATGGCTGAATGGATAAAAATGCTTGTTCTTAAACATTTGGTGTGCTGGTGCGTTCTTAAACATTTGGTGTGCTGGTGCGTTCTGAAACATTTGGTGTGCTGGTGCGTTCTTAAACATTTGGTGTGCTGGTGCTGAGGTAGCGGGTTCAACCCCTACACTGGCCAGTTTGACTAAAATGTTGACTTCTCATCCTTGACTTGAGGACATCAAATTACAACTACCTCTGAAGTCAGAGTGGGGTCGCCTGATGGCAAGGGGCACTGGTAATAGGGAAAGCTAATCCACACACAAAAATTATTTCAGTGTATCTTCTTCTTCTTCTGCATTCATCCGGAGGTCTTTTTTGGACGTGATTGCGTTGTGCCTGTTTACAGCAGAGCTGCGTTCTTGTGCCTCTAGGCCGACACATCCGACTTCTGCAGGCATTTGTTGACCGGGTTAACCTTCCCAGGTTCAGTGTATTAGAAGTAGTAGCACATGTATGGACTACACTTTCCACAGAGCTGTCTCTCAAATGCATCATACAGAGCATGAACTCTGTAGCTCCAGCGACAACCCCTAGAAGTCTCAGATACAGTTGCACTTGTGAACCCAGTGATGGAGTCTAGAAATAAAACACACAGCATTTGGAGTGGGAGACAGGTGGCTTTATCACTTTGCCACAAAAACCCATTGCCTGTTTTAGATATTTGAATGAAAATTGTGATGGCAAATAGGCCACTTAGAGAAAAAAACAGACAGATCATAACTTTAAAAAAAAAATACAATTTGATCTATGGAAAGAGTCTTTCATTATGTACATCTGGCCAGCTGTATTATGGGAAATATGGATATTGGATAAATGTTACAAAAATATATAGAGACATTTGTGATGTGGTATTCTGAAAAATGACGAGAACCTGTTTAATTTAACATCTGACAAATGAAAAAGTTCAGGAAATATAACAGAACAATAATTGCTTGGACAAATCTTAATACATAAAGAAATACCCAGGCGAGCCCTACATGGCAAAATATTGGTTAAAGAAGGAAGGGGATAAAAATGTTGCATGTCCTTTGTAGGACATTGTGATCAACCTCAGGGTCAATTTTGTAGGCAATTTTATGTTCAAGAGTTTGCCATTTATAAGTCCCAAAAAACTTCTGACTTGCTTTTTCGTAGTCGGAAGTGAGAGTTTTAGTATCTTGGACACAATGTTATCGTCTGTCGTGACAAAGCCATTAGATATTTTGTACCCTAAGAAGGATATTTCCTGATAGGCTATGTCTACTTTTGCAGGCTTTACCGTCAGTCCGTGCTGTCTAATCCGTTCAAATGTTTGTTCTAATGTCTTTATGTGGTCTGTCATCGTCTTTTTGTGAACACAAATGTCGTCAATGTAACAGATAATATTTGGTATGTCTACTAATAGAAGTCGTGTCATACGTACAAATGTAGCTGGGGCATTGACAAGCCCAAATGGAAGTTTGCACCATTCGTACAGTCCCCAAGGTGTGGCAAATGCTGTCAGATGTCTGCTCTGTTCGTCTACCGCTATTTGCCAGTAACCTTTAGTCATGTCTACCTTCGTAAAGAACCTAGAGTCTGTCAGTTCTGTCAGTAGATCTTCAGAGTTTGCCATTGGTTCTAGATCTAAAAGAGTTATCTTATTTAATTTCCAATAGTCGACACAGAGTCTTATCGTGTTGTCCTTTTTGCATACTATGACCATTGGAGATGAGAAATGTGATTGGGATCGTCTAATGATGTTGTTTTTCTCTAAGCTAATGATCTCCTGATGTAAGTTTTCTTTGTAATGCAATGGAATGGTGTATGGTCTGCATTTTATGGGTGTATTTGACGTGAGTGTGATGTGATGTTGTACTAATTCTGTTTGTCCTGGGTTGTTGGAGAAGATGGTGGTGTACTGTTGTATGAGATGTTTGCAACTGTCTGTTTCTGCTTGAGGTAACTTTGGGTTGATTTTAATTTCCTTCAAGCAGTTTGTCGTGTCTAATGCAGGTGTTGGAATTTCGTCACTAGCCTCGTCATCTTCATGGTCTATTATCACTGTACAGGCTGTTGTATCGTCTTGTTCGTTGTCTCTGTTGTAATATGGTCTTAGCATATTGACGTGGAATATTTTGTGTTTGTCTTTTATTTGAATCTCATAGTCTACAGGTGAAATCTGTCTCGTCACTTTAAATGGTCCTTGCCAAGAATCAGTCTATAAGTGTCTGTCACTAGGTAGGAGAAGAAGAACGTCCTGTCCAGGTGTCAACGTTATTGTCCTGTTACCTTTGTCAGCATATTGTCTATATGTAGCACCAGATAATTTTAGTGCATCCTTTGCAATTATACATGATTTGATGATTCTTTCACGCAATGATGTAACGTATACGTATGATGATATGGGTTTGAGTAAAGGAGTGGAGTCAGTTAACATTTGATGATAGATACTTAATGGGCCACGTGGTTTGGCACCATAGATAAGTTCAAAAGGAGAGAAACCTGTACTAGAATGTGGCACCTCGCGATAAGCAAAGAGAATAGCAGGTAAATATACGTCCCAGTTATTGGGGTGCTCTTGCGTGACTTTAGCAAGCATATGCTTTAAATCACCGTTAAATTTTTCTATTATTCCACTCGAGTGAGGATGGTACGGGGAATTGAAACATTGCTTCACTCCTAACATTTTGGTGAAAGCTTGAGTAGATGCGGCGATGAACTGACTTCCCCTATCTGATTGGATAGTGTCTGGAAATCCTATCCATGAAAATATATGGAAGAACACTTCCATTATGTCATTGGCAGTTATGTTCTTTAGCGGAATCGCTTCAGGCCAGCGACTACATTGATCAATGATGGTTAATATATATTTATTCCCTCTGGTTGTAATCTGATTAAGAGGGCCCACTATGTCGACGGATATTTCTCAAAAGGTCGACTGGCTAAGTCAGTAATTTGTAACTTTGCCTGTGGGTGTTTACCCTTCTTTACTAGTTTTTGGCAGATGTCACAACTCCTGCAATATTGCTTAATGTTATTGCAGAATTTGGGCCAATGAAACTGTGTTAATAATCTTGATCTGGTCTTAGCGTATGCCATATGCCCTGCAAGAGGTATATCATGGGCAAGATGTAAGGCTTGCTTACGATACTCAATCGGCAAAACAGTTTGCTCTGTTGTGCTGTTACCTCTGGTATAATACCTGGTGAGGATACAATTTTTCAAAGCAAAATGCCATCTTGCATTTTTGGTTACCTTTGGCTTTTGGCCGATCAGATTAAAATATTTAGATAATGAAGGATCAGCCTTTTGGGCTGTTACAAAAGTCTCCTTCATGGTTTTAGGAGGTAGTACTACTGGGCTAAGCATTTCTATAGCCTCAGTCTGATTAATTTCATCTTGCATTCTAGCAGTAGATCTGGTTACTGCGTTCACACATTCAATGATATCAGATGGTGATGAAACAGTATTATCAATGATGTCTTGAGATCTTAGTGCTACATTAGCTACCATACATTCATTAGGTGGTACAACATTATCACTGATGACATTTGATGGTGATGTTGTTATGATCTCATCAATGCAAAGAGATGTTATGTCATGAGGCATATCATTCACCTCTGGTAAATTTCCAATTATAATATCACACACAGGGTTTGTTAATGCTGCACATTTTACTTTCCCAGTGAGGAAAGGTGTTTGAATATATGCCCATGCTAGTGGGTACTTTTCAATATTGCCAGAGAATGTTCTGCATGTTACGTGCCTGCCTGTATAGTCTGTAGGCATTATGAACGTTCTCTTTAGTCCAATAAGTGAACTTCCCGTGTCCCGAAGGACTGTAGCGGGCTTGCCATTCACATATCCCTGATGGATGTTTATTCTGCCTTTGGAGTCTATTCCCGAATTAGCTTCTTCATTGGCAATAGGAATGGAGTGGCCGCATGTTAAAATGCCATCTTCATAAAAGGTATTACAAACAGTGCATTTATTTGCGTTAAACATATCAAAAACCTGTGCTGAGTTCACAGGGTGTTTCTCTGATTGTTCTTCATCTGATGATGACCTATCAAATAAGGCGGCATTTGCTTTATTGGTCATTTTCCTTCCTTTACAATCATGACGATAATGCCCGTACGCCTTACAGAGGAAACATTTACGTAAATTTCTAAAGACTTTACGCTCCTTATTTTGTTTATTTACGATGTTACGTAGGTATGTAAGATATGCGGGGTTTTTGTCGCACATCTCACCTTGTTGGTGTGAATAAGTACAATATTTACAATGATTGTACTTCTCAGATGTAGGCTTATAAGGTTTTTGCCTATTATAGGGTTTGTCATAGTTAGCCGATGCTACAAAATTTGTATCAGTAGCTTCACTGGCAAAACAATGTTTGTTGGCTGTGTAATAAGCCGAACCACGTCTCTCAATCTGATCTACACTTATGCATTCATTCTCTTGCAAAAATTTTGAAAATGCTGATGGAATGGATGAAATGACTTTATCTCTGATGATAAGATCTTCTAACTTCTGATAATCTTTATCAATTTTAGCTGCTGAAGTCCATTTGGTAAATATGTCTCGGACTAAGCAGAGGTAGTCAGAGAACGTTTGAGTCGGTTTGGGGCTCAACTTGCTGAATTGTTCTCTGTAACCTGCCTCATCTAACATAAAATGTGCCATAATCTTTGATTTTAGATAATGGTAATCTTTTCTGAGGTCTTTGGGGATAGTCTCTATGACCTTCAGAGGCTCCCCTGATAAACTTCTCATATAAATAATATTCCATTCAGACAATGGGACCTGGTAATGGTCCATTAAAGTCTCAAAATTTTGGGTGAAGGCTGCAATGCAGTCACCCGAGGTATAATTTCTTACGATACCTTGATATTTCTTGTACTGGTTTTCTTTCTCCAGTCTCTCAGATTTCTTAGACTTGTTTATGGCAGTCTCAGTATCAAGTTGTTTGATTTTTAGTTGCAATTCCAGCTCTTCCCGTTTACTTTGAGCTGCTATTTCTGCCTTCTTTAATTCTGTTTCTCTTTCAATCTCTGCTTGCTTTAAGGCTGTTTCTGCCTCTACTTGCTTGGCAGCTCTTTCAGCTGCTCTTTCATCGCATTCATTAGCTTTCTCACGAAGGTGTTCAGAGTATTTAGTTTCACTCCACTTTGTTAATTCGTCACCCGTTAACTTTAACTTTAACCCCATATCGATGAAATCATTTAATGAAGACATGATGGAAAATTTAAATGTAAATGAAATATCAGACACACAATTTTTTTACAAGTTGTTAGTAAAGTGAACAATTTACAATTGTGTTCTACTTACAATATGTGCCTAAATTTGCATCCGAAAGTATATAGAAAGAAAAATATACTCAAGTGTCCTGGATGCAGTGGAGAACGGTTGAAATTTGGGCTAGGAACTGTAGGGTCGCTACTTCAAACCACAAATGACCTCTACGGGCAAGGGTTTCAGATGGCACAGAAAACCTGCTTTGTTTTTGGAGGAAATAAATTAGCGTCTATTTGATGTGGTGTGTATGCTTGTCACTAAGTTTTGATTAGGTTTGTAGTGGCGTTGAGTGTAATTGTAGGTCAGTAATGTCGTCAGTCAACAATTTTTTTTTTTCAAAACCACAAGTCACTTTCTTTCCGAAACTTTCTGCTTTCCACAACTCAATTCACAAAGACAATCTAACTATATCTCAACACTCTACAACATTGATGACACATCACTTACATTAAGATGACATTCAGTAAGGACATAGACATCAAGTTTACAAGATGGCGACAAGGTCACAATGGCGACAACTTAACAATGTCGACAAGGTCAAAACGGTGACAAGTTCCACAATCACTGATGTGTTACACGTTTACAAGATCAAACAATATGAATGTACTTTACGTTCACATCTAGTTTCCATGTTCAAACAATCTAATAATATATTTCACAATGAGCCTTCAAGATCACATTTAAATGTACACTAAAGTTGGACAAAAATTTCTAAGTTCACAACTCTAGGTTTACGTGTTAATTACTTAAACCACGTTCATTTTAAAGCCGGACGAATGCCACCACGCCCACACATGTCAGGGTCTTATAACCTGGCTCATTATACCTAACACATGTGAGACAGTACAAGTACAATGTGATTTGACTTGAGACACAACGACACGAAGTTTCAATGGATTTATTTACAGATCACATACAATACGATCTAGAGATGATCATTACAATACATAAGTTATAACAATACACTTACAGGCAACCCACAGCTTACAGTCTATCTCACAAGATGTACAAGCACTCGACTTTCGGGCACAGAACTACACAAAGCCTTTCTCTCTCCATACGTCCAGTCGAGTCCGAGTCCCAGAGCTGTCTGGCTATTTCCCGCAACGCGCCTTCCCACCTGAAGTGGCTTCACGAGGCCTGCGTGCGTCCTGCTTTGTCCTTGCCTGACCGCTGGCTGTCTCGTCAGCCAGCAACCTCGCAGGCAGGTAACTAATACTCGCCTGGCGGGCGTAACGATGTTACGGCATCCCCGCTAGGGACTATTTGCCTGGCGGGCGTAACGATGTCCCTGCATCTCTGCTGGCAATACTTTAGACTCTGACAGGGGGGCTCACAAATTATACTTCGGTACTGAATGAAGAGAGTAGTACAAGATGGAAAAATATGGAATGGCATGATCAGAAAACTTCACAAACCAAATATAATATTGAAAACCTCATATAATTTAAATTAATTGTGAAATTTAAAGTTTTAAATTGCAATCGTGTTTGCTAAAATATTTAACTGCAGAGTTGATGGTATTGCATTCATACTTATAAAATGTGTCATCTGTTGTCATCATCTGTTATTTATCATCTGTTTTCATAATCTGTTATTTACCATCTGTATTCATTGTCTGTTATTTATTATCTATTTTTTATCATCTGTTATTAATTATCTGTTTTCATAGTCTGTTATTAATCATCTGTATTCATCATCGGTTATTTATCATCTGTTATTTATCATCTGTTATTTATCATCTGTTATTTATCATCTGTTATTTATCATCTGTTATTTATCATCTGTTATTCATCATCTGTTATTTATCATCTGTTATTTATCATCTGTTATTCATCATCTGTTATTCATCATCCGTTCTCATTAGAACATATGAAGCTGCAGGTCACTCTGCCGAGGAGGCAAAAGCAGAGATAGAGAGACATCTGAAGGAGAAAGAAGTGCTGGAGGCCATTGTCCCAAGTAACATAATCATAGGCCCCTTCTACATCAACACTGAGGGCACCCGACAAGCACTGGGCAAAAAGAAAAAGGCCCTGGGAAATGCTGTCTTGGAATTGCTAGCTAGACAGCTGAGGAAACAAGCTGATGATGTGAGTGCTAGTAAATAGTGTAAAATTATGAATTGTTAGCTAGACAGTTGAGGAAACAAGCTGATGACGTGAGTGCTAGTAAATAGTTTACAATTATGAATTGTTAGCTAGACAGCTGAGGAAACAAGCTGATGATGTGAGTGCTAGTAAATAGTTTAAAATTATGAATTGTTAGCTAGACAGTTGAGGAAACAAGCTGATGACGTGAGTGCTAGTAAATAGTTTACAATTATGAATTGCTAGCTAGACAGCTGAGGAAACAAGCTGATGATGTGAGTGCTAGTAAATAGTTTACAATTATGCTTCTTTATAAGGGGAGTAATAGCTGCAACGGGATATAACTACAAAAATATAAAAACAGATACGTGTAACTCCAGTGAAAGTGTAAGAGATAAGTAAATACAGACACGATGTACATTCACTTAACTCTCACTTAACTGTTTTTATTTTCTGTGTTTCTTCATCATCTCCTTTTTCTTCTCATCCTCCTCTACTCATCTCCTCCTTTCATCTCCCAATGGAGTATAAACCCTCAACCAAATTATGCCATGACTTTGTAGACTTGTTCATGATTGGTTAGATTTTGCAGCTAAAATTGTCTACCGGATGCTATATCCAGTCCTACGCCAACCTTATTTAGATGCCTCTTATGACCTGCATGGTAGGTTACAGTGTTGTTATTCTCTGCCTCCCTTATGAGCTCCAGTAACACATATGCATTACATATATGCAAAGTACCTTTATTAAGCAATCCCGTTTCTACCATGACCACTTGGCACTGTTGAAGTCACACTTATTGTATACATCTGTTATGAATCCCTCTGAATTTCAGTCTCTTTTTTATAGTATAGTTTTCTTTTTCCTTGCTAAACTATATCTTTCTCCTTTCATTTCCCTCTTCCTGTCATGTTCATTATGCCATATTGTATCTCCCCCTTTCTCAGGTTTGATGGTTTTCCTATCTCTCCATCCATCCATGCATCACTTCATCCTGTGTGCCAATATATTCCATCAAATGAATTCTATCTGTTTCTCTCTGTTGCCTCAGGTTGCCTGATTAAGTATTCGTTTCACATTATTCAGCTTGTTTCATTTTTATTGCATATGTATACACAATATTATTACGCCTCTGTGTTTATTGATCAATCAGCACTCAGTGAGTGATGTGGTCAATATCTTACTGACTGCCTTGTCTTCCCAGGACATTTTCTGGTACCCATTTTAGGTAGTGTTGACCTGAAACCCAGATCAAATTAATGTAGTCCATCTTTATGAGGATTCATACTCATGACCACCAGGCTGGCAGTCAAGTGTCTAACTGAAGGAGACTATAAATAAGAGTTTATTTTTTGCAATATAGAAACTCAAGATATGTGAACTCTACCCAGTTTCTAGGGTAGTGGATCAGATGTCTTACCTTCTCAAATGAAGGCAAATAACTAGGAGGACATCTGTACATGTTGTACATGTTCAAAACTCCTTCACGGTAGGATATATAAAAGAGTAGGCAAAATAGATTGCTGGTCAGGCTAAATTACAAAACATTAAAAACCTACACACAGAAGAATCAATATAATATGAGTGGTTCTGATACATGCAGGTTTGGGTCTTTGCTGGGGTTTAAGATTTCATGTAGTGTGTTGAAAATCTCTTTGGGTGGAGACTGGGCACTGAGCTATCTGTGTGTGATGCTTTCCAAAACCAGGCTTAGGATATGCTTAAGTTTGGAAAGAATTTGAAAGAGAATAGAGATTATGTTCATCTTCAAGAAGAGATAAATTCCACTTGGTGACATTCAAGTAAATGGAAGACTCTTAAACATGTGAATCTGTACCACTATCTTTAAACAGTCATAAAATCTGATGGAAGATGCCTTGTAGAGATTAGAACAAGAATCATCCTGGAAAAGGTAGCCTTTTGCAAGGTATAAACCAATAAAAAAACTGCCAACTGAAGTAACTTCATTATTTACTCAAAACAAAGTATCAAAGTGGCTGGGTCCCGGAGATGCCAGACAGCAGCCTGAGCCTGAGGAAGCGGTGTGTTTATGTGATTAAGGTCTCTTTCTGCAGTTTGTGCCAGTATTCTGTTATCTTTGTAACATTATAATTATATTCATGTGGCAAAGGGGTTGTGGATGAAATTCGTATTCAGATGTTCGAAACACAGCTGCAGGAGATTTGGCAGTAGACCACCTTGCATTGATTTTCATTTCAATGATGTGTGTGCCAGTCATTCAAAAAGCAATGGCAAAGGTACTGAACATAAACTTGCCAAAAAATAACAAACAGCCAACAAATGCTGGGGTTGACTGGGATGTCCTTTAAAGGATGTGCAACTAACTTTTTATGAGACAAATGTCATTTAGCCAAGTAAGTTCATATTAGATCCACAAGTTTAGAACACCAGGGGTGATCTATTGGTATGCTACGACTCAGGCTGGCCATAACATTGCAGAGATTGAACAGTATTAAGAACCTAAGGCACAACACCAGCAAGCAGATTAAAGTAAAGATTGTGAAAACATAGTAGCAACTGGCAAATTTGATGGGAAAGGTACAAGAGGAAGACAGAGATAAATACCTAGATGGTTGGGTCACATGGCATAGTTGGGACAAGAAAACATAGCTATAACAAGACTCAAGTGATTGTGTGTGATGTCGAACCATGACCACCCTCACGTATTAGCATGGCACATGATGACGATGTAAACTGTTGTAGTTCTTACATAAACAATTTATAATTTGCATTCTGAATGTTTGTTGCAAAGCACATTTCTATGGTTTCTTGGGATATCTCACCATTGTAGGTTGACATTTTCCTGTTGTTCCACAGGCTTGTGAAGAGTTTAAGACCATCAGCCGTAAACTGTATGACAAGCCAAACTGCATTGAAGAGCTTTCAGAAATGAGGGAATGGATTAAGGACATCCCTGACATGCTCAAAGAACACAAGGTGTGTATTAAATACCACAGTTGTAGACTTTAATCTGAGTCTAATAATCTAGAACATTGCTGCAGGAATCCACATTATCTTTTACATTTGCAATATATTGTATGAGCATTGACCAGGTTTTACAATATCTTGTTATATTTAGCAATATAATGGCCTGACCATTTGCTGGACATTTCTAACTAGCAGTCAAACATTGTTTACTTAACTTGACCTGATGGTCATGGGTTTAAATTTGCATTGTGACAGATTTTTAAAATTGATCTGGGTTCCCAGGTTGACCCTGTCATGAAAAATAAAGGCGGCTGATGTCATATCAACCACATCACCCATCATGTTCCATTTGGTCTATAACAAATATTGGACAAGTAACATAACCCAATGTGACTCAAGATATGCAAAATAAAGGACCACCAGTTGGTTACCCTTATCCAAGAAAACTAGGTATCCGATTTCACTATCTAAGAGAGCAGGAGGACATCTCATATCATTATAAACAAAAGGTTCTTGTAAAATTGATCAGCACCGTCGTGGGTTTTGAACCTGGCAACTTATGAACCTTAGGCAGTTAACATAATTTTTCAAGCATGCTTAACCCATTTGGTTGTAGAATATCATTATGTTTCTGATTATTTTCTGCACCCTTTCTAAACTTTGTTAGCAGCATGAATATAATAATTTCTTCATGGTAAATTGGTATCTATTTATTGATTTAGCCAGTGTCAAACTCAATTGCTCAGCGGGCCAAAACTCAAATCACAAGTAAGGTTGTGGGCCGGACAGGATAAATATTCAATAAGCCAAAAATTAAACCTTTTTTAAACATTAATATAAATTAGAACAAAAAAAAGTATTAATAATAAAACATCATTGGTATACACATATTCACTCTTATGTCAGTTTGTCACAGCACAATGTTTGGCATCTTTTCTTGGCTACAAGTTCGTTTATGTTGGGAGTAATGTTTTGTGTCACTGAAATTTTCATGATGGACTGCAAGTGTTCATCAGTGAGACGACTCCTGTGTGATGTTTTGTTAATCTTCATCACAGAAAACAGCTGCTCACACAGATATGTTCTACCAAACATGCTCAAGGTTCGAGCCGCATGTAGACGAAGTCGGGGCATCTCTTCAGGAATGAAACGAGTGAATTTTGCAGGCCCCACAGTGTCATACTTTGCCTTTAGTGTCCCATTACACTGCAGCTCTATTAACTCCATCTGCAAATTTACAGGTGCAGTTTCCACATCTATGGCAAATGGATTACGAAACACCTCGAAATTACTTTTCTGTGCTTCAAAGTCACTAAAGCGCTGTGCGAACTCGGCGCGAAGTAAGCTAACTTTTTCAGCAGTGTGCATTGGAAAACACCACTACGTTGACTTAGGTTAACATTGCCTGGCAACAAGAAAAGTGAGACAGGTTGCGTTGGTGCATTTGGATCTCCCATAAGCGCAGCTTCACTTGAAATGCCTTCACTGCATCATGCATATCAGTGATAATGTGATCTCATCCCTGGAGCTGCAGGTTCAAGTCGTTGAGATGAGTGGTTATATCAGACAGAAACGCCAACTCACATTTCCACTTTTTATCCTGAAAAACTGGAATCTTTTCCTTTACTGTCCATGAATTGACAGATTTCCTCGATCAGCTGGAAAAATTTACTGAGAACTTTTCTCTGACTTAGCCACCGCACCTCTGTATGATAAGGCATGTAACTGAATGCTGACTATTTCCTGCAAAAAAGACTGAAATTGAGGCTGTGATTTAAACCTTTGGCTCTGATAAAGTTGATGGTTTGTGTTACAATGCTCATTACATCTTCCATGTTGAGGACTTTACCACACAGCGATCCTTGGTGTATGATGCAGTGATATGAATTTTTCCCCCCCCTGCACCCCCCTTATTTTTACCTTTGCAAAAAAAGACTGGAAATTTTTTTTGAGGGCCCCTTTTTTTAATATTAAACTACACCCTTGGCTCTGTAAAGTTGACTTTTGTCATTACATTTCATTACACCTTCCATGTGAGAATTTACCAAAGCTTTCCTTTTTGATCAGGGGATATGACTATGGATTCAAAAAAGTACAATACCCTATCTATAACCCATCCCCAATTAGTCCACTATTTTTTCCCATATGGGCTCCATCAATTTGTCAGTCCAACAATTTTCCCAAGGCGGTTTTAGTTTTAAATTTGCATACTTCCCCAAAATATTCTTTTCTTTATTGTTGCAGGGTTTCATTTTCCAATATCTTAATTAAAAAATTATAAAGGAGTTCATCAAACTAAATGTTAGACGGGCCTGCGTGCCCAATGCTTAACCCTTTGAAAATAAAGTTTGTTTGTTCGTTCGTTCGTTCGTTCGATTAACAACTGTATTTCTACTAAGGCTTACCTTTGCAAACATCTGCTTTTTGTCTGAACACATGACGTCACACACTTTCATCATGCAGCGCTTCAGAAACTCTCCTTCTGTAAATGGTCGGCCTGATTTTGCGATATCCTCTGACACAATAAAACTTGCTTTGACCTGCAGCATCAGTTTGTGATTTTGCTTTGGTGAAAAATATCTGCTGTGATGTTAGATGCCTCTTCAATTCTTCTACATTCTGTAGCTTCTGCTCTGCATTCAGGCTGTTTAACTTGTCTTGATGTTTAGTCTCGTAGTGCCGTCTCAGATTATATTCTTTGATCACAGCCACATTATCTCCGCAAATTAGACACACAGGTTTATCGCCAATATCAGTAAACATATATTCAGCCGTCCCAGCGGCTTTGAAAGGCTCTGTTTTCAGAATAAACTTTTCTCTTGGCCATTTTAAAGGCTAGCTTTGATTTGAAAAAACTTGTGCATCTACCAACAGACGCATGATTGATATCAGGTTAGCCGTAGCAGGGAAAAGGTGATGTAATATCCGGGCATTATACTACTTTCATTTTTTTACACGCCAATCCAAAACGAGCATCTGAACATTGCTAAGCAACTATAACAACGAACACTAACTTACTAAACAACTTTTATTTTCGCTTATTCTGATCGAAGCGAGAACGCTCTCTGGTAGGCTGTCATTTAGAAGGCTGCTAATTAGGGGATTTGATTTGCACTTTATATCGTGACCATAAAAAATATTTTTGTCTAAAATTCTCTGTTGGGCAGAATATATTTGTACATCGGTTGAGACCTCTCGAGCCTGATATGGTTGTACGGCGGGCCAGATGTGGCCCGCGGGCCTTGAGTTTCACACATGTGTGCTAAATGAACACTGACATTTTCAGTATTTTTTGGTCACTGATATCTTCAGTATTCATTTTAATAATACATTTAGTCTCCAGAATACACAGATGTTGTTTTACTCTGTTTTACAGGAGCTGATAGATAAAGCTATGGCTGACTATGAACTGATTGAAGATTTCTTTTATAATCTCTCCCCTGATGACTTTAGTGCCAAGTAAGTTAAAATGTTGGTTAAATAATGAAGTTAAATTGCATTAAAAGTTTATGGAATAATACCAGCAAACAAATTAAAGTTTAAATAATGAAGTTATATTGCATTAAAAGTTTATGGAATAACACCAGCAAACAAATTAAAGTAACCATTTTGAGAATATGCATCTTTCCTATGGCAGCATAGAGGTGTGAGTCATGGATCATTTCACAGTCACTAAAGAAACAAAAATATTGAGGCTTTTGAATTTAAATATCCTGGACAATGTCTGAATAACGAAGAAAACTGGCTCGTAGATAGCATGATATCTTGGAAACTAAAAAAAAAGTTTGGCTGTATTAAATGTCACAGTAGCATAGAATAACAGTAATGAAAGGCATACTTCCTGAAAGAAGAGACATGGTCGGCAGGATGAAGCTGGACACCTTGGACATGAAATTTCATAAAGCAAGGAGCTGGAAAAAGATCAAGTCTTTCTGGCAGGCAATACTGAGACAATATTCTGTAAGAAACCTGCTAAGTGAACCTGGAACTTTTAAGAGACTGGCCATAGTTTGTTCCTTGGTTGCTTGATATCTGAGATATCATACATTGTATTGATTTCCTTGTTTATAAGATGTTATGAACAAGAGAGATTAAGAACAGAATAGGGCAAGCAAAGGGCTGTCATTTCAGAAAATAAAGTGTATCTTATGGAATAAGTCACTATCATTGAATGTAAGAAAGAGAGTGCTGAAGTGCTAAATAGAACCTGTTTTGCTGTATTGCTGTGAATCTTGGAATTTAAATGAACAAATCAGGAAGAACTTGGAAGCAACAGAGGTGTGGTTCCTAAGACGAATGTTGCAAATTCGTTGGACTGCCAGACTAACTAACAACGATTGCATGTAAGAGGCTAATTAAACTAGAACATTGTATACAACAATAAGAAAGAGACAATCAGCTTTCTTTGCTCATGTTATGAGAAAAGAGACATTGGAGAACATTGTGATGACTGGAAAGATCAAGGGGAGGAGAGGAAGAGGCTGACCTAGAGAAATAATGCTGGACTGATTGAGACGGTGGCATGGAGGAATATCATCAGCAGAGTTGATCCAGAACACTAAAGATGGAAATATGTGAAGAGACATGAACACCTACACCAGCTGGCAGGGCACTTGATGATGATGAAGATGTTATATTTTTTGTGAGATTTAGCTTCATTTTACTTATCAGCAAATGGTTATCTGAATCTACATCTTAAAAAATTTTGACTTTGTTAATTGACCAGCCCTCAAATTAAATTGCCAGTTGATAAATATAGGACTAACACCATATGCCAGATAGACCTCAAGTTGTAAAAGACTAGCTCACTTGTATTGTACATATCATTCCTAAGCAGTCTTTAACTGCAAATACCTTCATCCTTTGCTTCCAACCACTTTTTATAGCGACCTCAACTAGTATTAACTCTTAAAAATTATGTATTAAACTAACATAATTGTTCAAGGTGGACAACAATTGGCTGGTCACATAAGATTGAAAAACAAATGGAGCAGTCACTGTTGCAGCTTGACGAGGATGAGGAGCGCTTCAGGAAACTTCAACAGTCAGATCAAACCAACTTTGAGGATAGACTGGATGGCCTTCAAGTAAGTTTGAGAATCAGCCAAGTTTTATCAGTAAACTGCGTATCTGATATCTTAATAATGTGCTGCACAGTTAGCATTCATTAACCATTTTATTGCTTTTCACGTTAACAGAAGGCATAATAATAATCATTCAAAGCAATGTTTTACCATAGTGAATTAGAATAATGAAGACACAAACAATAGATTGTATAATGTTTTGCCTGGCATATTTCTCTACATCTAGTCAGGTGCATACAGCAGAATTCACTCAACATAAACTAAAACAATGAGATATATCTTCTTCTTCTTCTTCTTCTTCTTCTTCTTCTTCTTCTTCTTCTTCTTCTTCTTCTTCTTCTTCTTCTTCTTCTTCTTCTTCTTCTTCTTCTTCTTCTTCTTCTACTTCTTCTTCTTCTTCTTCTTCTTCTTCTTCTTCTTCTTCTTCTTCTTCTTCTTCTTCTTCTTCTTCTTCTTCTTCTTCTTCTTCTTCTTCTTCTTCTTCTTCTTCTTCTTCTTCAGCATTCCGAGCTATTGAGATATATCTTTAAGTTGAAAAATACAACATACACATTCAAGCACTGATTTAAGTACCTCAGTAATTTGAAACTGACTATCATGTCTTTTTATCTGCACAAAGTAGACTTGTCTTTATGTGTAGCAATGGCTTTTGTAACCTTAACAACTGCCCATTTTTTTTATATTAAACAACACATGCAACTCATTATCTCTATCAATCACATGATCGACTTTCATAAGATACAGCACTATCAATGACGGGGAACATATCTGGTGTTTAGATTTTACTGGATTGCCAGAGTCTTCTTTGTTGATTATTCTATTAATCCAATTGGGTATGTGTTCTACCACCCTATTGTTCAGCTTCCTCTCTGTTCTGCTGATATAGGTAGACTGGCACCTACATTGAAATTGATAAGTGCAATTAGATTTGGCGTTTAGTTTAGTTTAGTCGATGGATCAACATAACGGCACACGGTTTAACCCATAAGTGCTCCGTTTTCCTCCTAACTCAAACCTGAGTCTGGAGAAACTCAGCTCAATGCACGAACTCCATTGCATCGGCAAGGATCCTGAAATACTTTGGATAGATTTTTAACTCAAATTTTGCCCGGGCAGTGCCGTTAGGCTACTCTTTTTCGATTTCCAACTGCCAAGGGATTGTTTACGTGCGCAACAATACACACGGGCGTCCGATCTCACTACCCAGAGACCAGGGGAAATTTTATTGCTGGAAGTCCAGGTGGATTTTTAAAATAAATCCTGGTCCTCGCCGTGGCCTGAACCCGGGACCTCCAGCACTCGAGGCGGACACCATACCTCGAGATCACTCAGCCCCCCTTAAACTAATATTTTAGTATTATTATTTTTAATAAATTAATATAGTAAATTAATATTAGTAAATTAGTAAATTAATATATCCATATTAAGGACTTCCCCGCTGGCAATCTAATCTTTACTTCCCAATTCCTGGTACCCATTTAAGGCTGGGTCAGCCTGGGAACTAGGATGCAGATTGAAATACTTGTTATAGAAAAGGTTACATACAACCTTGGGCTGTTGAAGTCGCACGATCATGATCAGGTCTCATACTAGCCAGGACTTTGTAACACCTCTTCTTCGTATTCTCTATACAAATAATGGGTCCCCAGTGTGGATAATGTTTCAAGGTGTTCATGCCTCTCCACAGACGTGAGGTTTCAGTACTTAACTTCCATACTCTTTTCATTTCTGAGTTTGAAGAGGGGAAAGCAGTGTCTGTAACACAGTCAATGTTTATTGGTAGGAGATGGTACTTAATTTCTGGGCCAGAAGGAGTCTTTACACCAACCTATTTCTGACAGATGCAAGCTCCTTATATGGTCAAGTGACCTACACACCAATACATCAAACTGAAGAGTTAAACTTAATCTTTCAGAGAATTCACAACCAGCCAACAAACCAACCAGCAAACCAGCCAACCAACCAGCCATCCAGCCAACTAATTAACCAACCACCTAGCCAACTAATTAACCAACCACCTTTTAATTATATTTTCATAGATGGCAGTGGCAGGCATGGCAGCCTACTCAGACATCAGCAGAGCTCATGAAATAGCCAATGATATGAGGCGAATCAACAAGCAACTGAAAGATGCACAACAGATGGCCATGACTTACAACAACAGAGAGAGATTATTTGGCATGCCAGTCACAAATGTAAGTTCCATTAACTAACTTAACTCACAATGTACAAAAGTATTTACACATTTAGGTGACATACTTCTCTTTTCAGCCAGATTTATTACCTCTCACACACAGTCTGATTTTAAGTCAAAATCCAACCAATCATGGGCAAGTCTACAAAGGGATTGGCATGTGTTGGTTGAGGTCTTATTCTCCATTGGGAGATACAACACAGAAGAAGATAACATTTACCATTTCTGTAACATTAAAATCAAACAGACCTTGTTAGGCTAAAATTTTTTGGTATAAGTTATTTGTTCTCCTAATTTCAGTACATCATATTACCTCCCTTTGCATTGAATATTCACTCTTTCAATCCCAACCATCACATTAGATGTTCACATACTTTTTACATTTATTCAGAGCTTACTCAAGAAATCTGGCTTCCTCTGTGGTCACCTCCAGGGTGTATTTAATCTAAGTGCTGATGTATAGAAACAAGAACAGTCACTACAATAATAACTAACAAGCTGCACACATTCATTAACTGTTGATTTTGCAGAATAGAAGTACTGAAATGATCTGACAAAATCACTAATGTGAAGCTTAGGAAAAAAGAGCTAGTCAGATTTCAGTGAATCAAGAGGTGCGGAAAAGACACTGGTGCTGGGTACCATAATTTGAGAAAACCTGATAATAGTGTAACTAGAAAGTCCTTCCCATGGAACCCTCAGAACAAACACAATAGAGAGAGACATAAAAACAAGTGGAGAGGAGAAAGTGTTGGTTGATGGCTTATGTTCCAATGGGGTATAGACGACAGAAGAATAATAATAGACAGATTTGAAAAAAAAGAAGAGATGATTAAGTAAAGGAAATATTTAGATATATAACTGTGTTCTTTGAATGTTTTTTTAGTACGACAAGATGACAAAACTAATCAGGGATTTTGAGCCTTTCCGGAATCTGTGGGTTACAGTCTCAGATTGGCTGAGGTGGCATGAGTCATGGATGAATGATCCTCTGCTGGCTATTAATGCTGAAGAAGTAGAAAAGAATGTCAATGAGTCCTACAAGATTATGCACAAGAGTGTCAAGCTGTTTACTGAAATATCAAGTAAGTCAAACAGACTTCTTGTAGAATTTTATAATGTAATGTCATCTTCAGAGGTACATATCTTATGTCCCCTGCAAGCTCTATTTCTAACTGGTAGAACTGCTGTTTATATTTAACATAGGTTTAATACAAAACGGGGGTGACGTCGTAGGGGTATCCCCTATCAAAAGAGAGATAAGATACCTCCTTCCCTCCGCTAGCCTATGGGACACCCTTGGGCAAGGTGGAGTACCCATTTATCACCCTGATCAGGGTTGCATGAAGTCATGGGTGCAGGTAGTGGATGAAGTTGAAGAGCAGCCAACAGATTCAGTAGGTTATGGTCTCCAACTTCATGACGGTAGGCAGAGGATCTCTTTTTTGGGAGACAATGGCTATGGTCATCAACCAGTATGGTCACTGCTAAGAAGGAAAGCAATGGCAAACTACCTTCTTTACAGATACCAAGAATATCATGTATTGCAATCTCATAGAAACAAAGATCTATACCTTTGCTTTATTGACTTCACAAAGGCTTTCGATAAAGTAAGACATGTCAATATGATAGAGATGCTTGCAGATCTACAAACTGAAAGGAAAGACCTCAGACTTGTAAAAACAAGTTGCCATAAGGATTGATAATGAGGTGTGAGACAGGGATGTGTAATGTCCCCAGATCTTTTTTCCCCGTACAGTGAAAATATTCTCATAAATGTAGAAGAAATGACAGGAATCATCACTGGAGGAAGAAACATCAATAACATTAGATATGCAGATGATACCGTATTGATTGCAGACAATGAGCAGGATATGCAATATTTAGTAGATGCGGTTGTTGCACACAGTGAACAACTAAGGTTATAATTAAATTGTAAGAAGACACAGATTATGGTAATCACTAGGAAAAACAAAATACCACAATGTAATATACAGGTAAATGGGAATATAATTAAGCAAGTGAATCGGTACAATTATCTCGGAACAGTTATAACATCTGATGGCACATTTCTTGAAGAGATTAGAACTAGAATTGCCATGGCAAAGGTAGCCTTTTGTAAGATGGAAAACATACTGACCAAATAAAAAGAATGTCATTATCAACAAAGAAAAGAGTATTGAGGTGCTACGTGGAACCTGTACTTTTGTAAGGATGTGAAGCATGGATAATGAGCAAACAGACTGAAAATCATCTGATGGCTGTGAAAATGTGGTTTCTGAGGAGAATGCAAAGAATACCATGGACAGACAAAACACCCAATGACCAAGTCCTACAAGAAACAAATGAAAATCGTAAACTGATTAGAGAAATTAGATGTAGACAGTCAACCTTTTCTTGGTCATGTTATGAGATGAAATACATGGGAGAACATGGTAACAACTGGCAAGATTGAGGGGAAAAGAACAAGAGGTAGGTAGAGAAGTAAATACCTGGATGGCGTGGCCATGTGGCATGGTTGAGACAAGAACACTAGCTGTTCCACGACTCTGGTGATCGAGTGAGATGGTGAGACATGACTGCTGACACTTACTGGCATGGCACATGATGATGATGAATACAAATCAGTGAAATCAATTGCATTTGCCAGTTTCATAATTTGGAAGAAAAGACAAAAATATTCACTCATGTTAGAGAAAGGATAAAAATAGCTGCATTTACAGGTCTCATTTTTTAAATTAATTTATCTAACAGTTTAAATAATGTGTTCTACTTCTGCAATCTACAAGGCATGAAAAATATAGGAGACAACAAACAGACTGAGAAGGTCCAGCCTGGTGATGCATGCCTGTCAGTCCAGCAAGTGCTTGAGTGGAGTAGGAAGTTTCAAAATGGTACAACTTCTGTGTAGAGGTACAGCAAGTGGTGCATGAGAGATTACACATGCGACCATGATAATTTCTTTCTGCAGGAATCCAAACACTTTATCAGTGCTGGAGGACTTGCATTGAATGCAGTGGTGACTACATCGAAAAATTATGCATTTGTTCATTACTTTTTCAGAATATATTCAAACACCCCCCCCCCCCCCCCCCCCCCCCCCAAAAAAAAAAAAAAAAACAACAAAACATTTAAGGTTTTCTTTTGAAGCCCTTTCATATTTACTAGAAGTTTGAAAAATGTATTCAATGTTAACCTTTAAAATAAAATAACATACGTTTATATGTTAAATTCAGGTGTTCAAGATGTGGCCATAGAAGTCAAAGAAATGATTGAAAACTTCCGCCCATACATTCCTCTCATACAAGGTCTCAGGAATCCAGGAATGAGGAATAGACATTGGGAACAGGTAATGTTTAACTGATTCAGCACCAAACGAAAAGTAGGTTTGGACTAAATCTGGTACATAAAAAAATTAAGAAGTATTATAATGTAAATTCCCATTCACTGAGCACAGCAATTGCGGAAGATATCACAAAACAAAACAAATAAATCAGTGACCCTAGTATGGCGATATATCATCTTTCCGTACAAATGGGAGGTCACATCTAGTGATATATTATCCTTCGGCACTAAATCAGTAAAATTTTAACAATTGTGAATACATTTTTATGAAAAGAGTTTCCTGTGTATACAAAAAAAAGTGCTGTAAAATTCAGATAAAATCATTTGAAATCATGAAGTATTCTGAAACCTCAATGTGCTTTTTACATTAAATATGGTTTAAAATGTGGAATGTTTTTGGGAATGTTCTATGGAAACTCGAGATTGCACCCATGATGTGTTATTGGGGCCCATGAGGAAAGCAAAGTAGTGTAACACTGTAACCTATTATGCATGCCACAAAAGGCAACTAAGGGGGGGTTGGCATGAGGTTGGCTACCTCATGCTGTAGAAAACTTTAGCTGCTGAATCCAACTAATCATAAACACATCTGCAAAAGGCTGACCTTGGGAGATGAAAGGCAGAATAATGAGATGTTTAAATATTGCTAATTTCACAGTTATTCTGTCATCTCCTTGCTTTATTTGTGGAAATCTAATTTCCAAACTCAGATAAGCAGATATTAATTTTGTCTTTCTTCTTCTTTATTCATCCTATACATTGATAAGAATAAATGCATAGAAAGCAGCAGTCAACTTAAACTTGTTGATATTCCCACAGACTGTGTCCTCAAATGGAGCATGGTGTAAAATACTTTTCTCTGTTCTACATTGATAGGCAGATAGTACGGTCTCAGCTAAAACTGCTAAATTATAAGAGCACTTAATTCTATCTGGTTAAAAACAGTGATTATTTTCTGGATAAAGAAAACAGAAGATAATGCCCAAAGATAAAACAACATTTCAACCAAAACTTAAATAAAGAATGAAGAAATTAAATGTAATAAAAACAACATTAAGAACCCTTGACTCAACACAGAAAAATAAATATAAGTAGCTATTTTGAGAACATGTATCTTTCCTGTGGTCATATACACATGTGAAGCATTGGCCATTTCAAAATCACTAAAGAGAAAAATCAAGAAGAAGAAGAAAAATACTGATATCTAAACACTGAGGAAAACTGGCACATAAACAGTCTCATGTTTCAGAAACTGAAATACTTTGGCTATATTAAATATCACAAGGTGTAGCAAGGTGTGATTCGTAGAAGAAGTGGCAAGGCACAGCCAACACAACAGTGGAAGCTGGGCATTAAAGTCATCCTGGGTGTGAAAAGGTAGAAGAAGTGACAAGGCACGGCCAAAACAACATTGGAAGCTGGACATTAAAGTCATCCTGGGTGTGAAAATGTAAAAGAAGTGACAAGGCTCCATCAACACAACATTGGATGCTGGACATTTAAGTCACCCTGGGCATGAAAACTTAGAAGAAGTGACAAGGCTCCACCAACACAACATTGGAAGCTGGACATTAAAGTCACCCTGGGCATATAAACATAGAAGAAGTGACAAGGCATGGCCAACACAACATTGGATGCTGGACATTTAAGTCACCCTGGGCATGTAAACATATGAGGCAGAAGAACTGGTGAATGACCAATCTTCTTTCAGGTGGGTTGGGTTAAGAGTGAAGTTCAGCAAATTATTGGCTTCATGATGATGATAATCCCTTTGTAGGCTGAAACAGATCTCTAGCATCCCCACACAAAACATACCACTTCTGTGGGATTCAGTCTACTGCACACCTCACCACCCTCTTGCATTGTTCCAGTTCCCTCACGGGGTTTGCCCTGCTCTATTTCTGATTTACTGCTCAAGATCAAGATGTCAGTTCTGGTCATCAATGTCTAGGAAGGCTGTGTGTGGCTTATCCTGAATTCCCATCCAATGCAGAATGGTGGGGCTGTGTGAGCAAATATCTAGTTAAATGATAAATGGGAGCTGTTGTAGCACAGTGACTTGCCATTCTGTTGAGAGAGAAAGAGAGAGAGAGAGAGAAAGAGAGAGAGAGAGAGAGAGAGAGAGAGAGAGAGAGAGAGAGAGAGAGAGAGAGAGAGAGAGAGAGAGAGAGACTGAGGCAGATGTGGTAAAAACTTGTGCATTGAAGTCAGTCCTCTCATTGTTGCTTGCTTGTGCTTGCTGGATGTGAACTCCAGCATGAAGTCCTGTATATTGGATGAAGACATCCTGTTGTCCAACATCAGTGTGATATCATACCAGACCTGAAGTTTGCATGAGTATCCATTGTCCCGTGTCTGGCTTATTGGTGTGCAGACTGGTGGTTCCTCGCCGTGCAGGCAGACACTCTCTGACTTCGGAAGAATTAGCGATCCTACTACATTAGCCAGGACCCTGAAGGGACTTTTTGCCCAGGATGTATGACTAGGACGTGTTAGTAGGTCTTGGCCAGTACGGAACCTGGCCCTGGTGCCTTGGAAACACCTCTGCATCCCCTCTCATTGTTAATCTTGGTATTAATCATTTAGTCCTCAAACAACCAAAACACTTTCAGGTTTATTGCCATTATCAGTCCAACCAAAACACTGTATTTGTATTGACATCTTCAGTCTTCTCAAAACACTTTCAGGATTATTGATGATTTTAGTCCTCACAAAACACTTTCAGGATTATTAATGCTTTCATTCCTCACAAAAAACTTTCAGCTGTAATGACATCTTCATTCCACACAAAACATTTTCAGTTGTATTGACATCATCAGTCCTTTAAGTTGTATTGATGTTTTAAGTACCCATATAACAATTTCAGTTGTACTGATATCTTCATTCTACATAAAACACTTTCTCTTATTTGTGATATCTTTGTGTCTAAGACTCTTTCAAAGCATTTAGCACATAACTAACTCTTATTAACTCTCATTTTGGCAGTTATCAGAAGAGATTGGCTTCCCTATAAGACCAAAGAAAGAACTGACCTTCCAGAAATGTGTGGAGATGAACTTGCAGGCATACATCACTACCATTGCTAAAATAGCAGAAGTTGCAGGGAAAGAGTATTCCATTGAACAAGTATGTACTTGAGTTACAAGATGCTCATGATCATTTTTTCCCCTTACAAAGCTTGTTTGCATATTTGTTACTCCTCATGTAGAAGAGTTGTAGTGTTTTGCAAAAGTAAAGGACTACATTTTTTGGACCATCATGACTGTTGAGGATATATGCTAGGCCAACATTTTCTAGATGACATGGTGTTCATTGAGTGATGTTGTCAGCATCACAGTGGCTGCTTTCTCTTCCAGAAGAATTTCTGGTACACATTATTTATGCTGGATTGAATTAGAGCCATTTGTCATGAAAGAATACTACTTTGAGAAGGATTTGAATCTAGAACTACCAGTTCAGCAGAAATGAGCACTAGCCACCATGCTGCCACAACTCCTGTAGTCTTTTTTTAACAGATTATGATCTCTACAATGTGGACAGTTAATATCAGGAGATGACACACATGAGACAGAAATAAAGAGGATATGAGTGAGCAATATAACATGCAACAATATAAAGATGTATCTCATATCAAGAGCACTCAAGAGAGGGTTAAAGAAGTATACACAACATACATTCGAATGTGGAAAATCTGTTTGATTTTATTACTATAGGGATCTATGTGTTTTAAGTCAAGTTATCGTTTCTTGAAATACCACTACTTTTATCGTTTCTTTACTTATTCAGTCGTGGAGATTTGTCCGCAACAGATGAGTATTATCTCCGGCGGGCCTATTCTCGCTGGTCGCGAGATCCACACAGTGGCAGGCAGGGAGATTTGCTCGCAGCAGATGAGCAATATCTCAATATCTCCGGCGGGCCTACTTTCATTGGTTGCGGGAGCCACACGAGTCAGGCGGGGAGTCTGATGGTAGTACATGCTTACAAGGTCCAGACACTTGCATTTGACAGGTGTACGCGCCCAGTGGTCCGGGTGCGTATACGACCCTTACCTGCGGGACTTGGCTGAACGCCTCTAAGTCAAATCCCGAAGGGTTTAGGGTCTGGCCATCGCTCGTCTCCTGCTCTTAGAGGTGAGGTCTTGGAGGTTTGACGCTGAGCTGCCAGCATCTGCAGCCTACCTTGTTCCAGACGTATTGGTTATCCATTCCTCTGGATCAAATAAGGCAAGGCCAAGAGAGGGAACATGTTGTTTGGGCACCACATGTTCTCTGAAGCTCTGCCCAGGCATTGTGATGGAATTTTGGCCAAATTCCAACTCACATACTTTGGTCTGTCAAGACTATAAGGTGCCACTCACCTCTCTCTGAATGACAGTTATAATTTTTGTCTTCAATGAAATATGTGTTTCTGGGTTCAGATTAGTTTAATCAGCCATCCCCAAACTCACTCCAGGACTGATAAAAGTAAATATTTTACTTCTTTGGCAATGATGGACATACAACACATTGTATGCATACTACTGTGAATATTATCAAATATTATTTCATACTGCTCTGACTGCAAAAGCAGTATGATAATGAAGACAAAGTGGTTAGGTAACACGAACTAATATTTACTTCTTAAAATTCAAGTAGCCATTATTTTATATTCAGCCATTCATTATGACACAATGGTATTAATGGCGTCTAATTTTTATAAAACATTTTGCTTTGCATTGTCCTGATTATAATTTTTAAAAAGAATATTCCCTTTACAGCCATGTATAAAAAATAACTTGGAAATGCATAACATAAGCTTTAAAACTATGGAGCGAGAGAGAGAGAGAGAGAGAGAGAGAGAGAGAGAGAGAGAGAGAGTGTGTGAGAGAGAGAGAGAGAGAGAGAGAGAGAGAGAGAGAGTATGAGAGAGAGAGAGTATGAGAGAGAGTGTGTGAGGGAGAGTGAGAGACAGAGAGAGAGTGAGAGTATGAGAGAGAGAGAGTATGAGAGAGAGAGAGAGAGAGAGAACGGACAAGTCTACTGTCCTGTACATGGTGATATTTCATGTAAATTTTGCCTGCGGTCATCTGCTCTATTATAATATTATTCATGTACAATCACTAATTTGTACACTCAACCATATGTGGGAAATCTTTATAACTGGGTACAATTATTATAAAATGTGCTACAATTACATTATAATCTATATACCATCATCAAGTGTACTGTAGATTGGCATGTTTGATCATGTTTCTCCACATCTTGCCATCTCCAACAGCATGTCTCAGTTCATGTACTGAAACCTTTCCAGGCCATGATGTAAGGCTGTCCAAGAATCTTTTCTCACTTAGTTCCACTATCTCTCTTTCCACAAATCTTTCCAATTGTCATACAATGTTCCAGTTTTTCTCTTCACTGCCTATTTCTGATGTTTGTAACAAGTTGCCTTTAGCCTCATTGATTCTACCATGAAAATTACAAAAAACACATTTGAATATGATTGTTATTAATTAAAGAAATACTGTTTGTAATATTTCTTTTCTTGATTTTTACGCTAACCAAAATCAATTTTTTCAGGCCTTGGATAAAATGGAGAAAGAGTGGGAGCCAGTGTTGTTTGAAATAACACCATATAAGGAGACAGGAACGTACATCCTGCACACTTCAGAGGAAACCTCACAACTTCTGGACGACCACATTGTCATGACACAAAGCATGTCCTTCTCCCCATTCAAGAAACCATTTGAGGACCGCATCAGTAGCTGGGAAAGCAAGCTCAGAACAACTCAGGTTTGGTTATAATCATAAATGTGTGTCATGCCATGAGATACAGGCGATTATCCTCCTCCTCCTCCCCCTCCTCCCTCCTCCTCCTCTCTCCTCTCTTCTTCTTCTTCTTCTTCTTCTTCTTCTTCTTCTTCTTCTTCTTCTTCTTCTTCTTCTTCTTCTTCTTCTTCTTCTTCTTCTTCTTCTTCTTCATCTCTTGTTTCCTCCTCATTCTTCATCATAGTTCATCATTGTAATAATCTGTTGTCATCTATGTCATCATCTCTGCTGTTTACTCTTTCATCTACATCCTCGTCTTCCTCATTATATATGTTCCTGCTGCTGCTGTCATTGAAGTATAGGCTCTCAACCAACTCATGCCAAGCCCTTTAACTCTTCTTCATGATTGGTTGGAAGGTTTAGCTACATTTCTCTACAGTTTGTAGCCAGTCTCATACCACAAGCCTCTTTAGTTACCTCTCACAACGTGCATGGTAGGTTACAGTGTTACTATTTTGTATGTCACCTAAACCCCCCATTAACACACCCGCTTGTAGATGATATGTACCTCCTCAATCCCTGTCTTCTGTGTTCTTTGTCAGTTTGACCACTGACTGTCCAAACTGCCAAACATAATAAATGACCAATACATTCTGGGGTTGACTGCAAAGTCCTGTAAAAGATATGATATATTAAATATACAATTTAGAGGTCAGCATGGCTGAATGGATAAGAACATGCATTCGTAAACATCCGATGTGTTGATGCTGAGGTAAGGAGTTCAACCCCTAGACTGGACAGTTGACTAAAATGTTGACTTCTTGTCCTTGACTTGGGGACATAAATTATAAGTGCCTCTAAACTTGGAGTGGGTTCTTATGATGGCGAGGGATACTGGTAATAGGGAAAGCTAATCCACACGCAAAATTCACTCCAGTGTACTGACTATGCTTGAGTTCAAAGTGAGCGAGTGAAAAAAATTATACAGAATGCTTGTGCTCTGGCCTGGTGGTCATGTGTTTGAATCCCATTTGTGTCGAGGTTTTTTTATAAAATTTGACTTGGCTCCCAGGTTGACCCAGTCCAAAATGGGTTCTAGAAAATGTTCCAGGAACTAAAGGAACCTAACATGATATTGACCATATTACCACCGAGTACTGATTGTCTATAAACACATACATCCTTGTACCTTGTACCCAATATGCCTTAAGGAGTGGGAAAAGATCCTTTATTTTTGACTAATATTAAATATATATATATGTAATATAAAGAGAGGTGTCAGACAGGGATGTGTAATGTCTCCAGATCTTTTTTCTCTGTACAGTGAAAATATTTTCAGAAATATAGAAGATATGGAATGAATCAACATCAATAACATTAGATATGCAGATGATACAGTCTTGATTGCAGACATTGAACAGAACCTGCATCATTTAGTAGATATGGTTGTTGCACACAGTGAACAACTAGGGTTAGAATTGAATTGTAAAAAGACACAGATTATGGTAATCACTAGGAAGGAAGAAATACCAAAGTGTAATATACAAGTAAATAGGAATATTCTTCAACAAGTGAATCGGTACAGCTATCTCGGAGCAGTTATAATATCTGATGGGAGATGATGCCTTGAAGTGATTAGGACAAGAATTGCCATTGTGAATGTAGCGTTTTGCAAGATGAAAAACATACAATAAAAAGATATCAATTGAAATGAGAAAAAGAGTGTTGAGGTGCTACATAGAACCTGTACTTTTATATGGATATGAAGCTTGGACAATGAGCAGTCAAGCTGAAAAACAGCTGATGGCTGTAGAAATGTGATTTCTGAGGAAAATGCAAAGAATATCATGGACAGCCAGAAAGACCAATGAACAAGTCCTTCAAGAAACAAATCAAGATCATAAACTGATTAGAGACTTTAGACGTAGACAGTCAAATTTTTTGGGCATGTTATGAGAAGAAATGAATTGGAGAACTTGGTGACAATTGGCAAGATCGAATGGAAGAGACCAAGGGGAAGACCAAGAATTAAATACCTGGATGGCTTGGCCACGTGGCTTGGTCGAGACAGAAAAACGGAGCTGATACACGACTCTGGTGATCGAGTGAGATGGCAGAATATGACCACCCATGCTTATCGGCATGGTACATGATGGATGGATGGATTAAATATACAAATTGCGTTCTTTTTATATGTGTAATGTTATTTAAATTCTTTATATCATCAGTGATTTGGTGTATTTCAGAATGGTTGATTTCTTATTTGTTTTGTGTTTGCTTGTTGATTTTTAGCAGTCTAACGTTTCATGCTTCTTTCTTCACAGTTTTGCCTATATTTGTTGTCATGTTTGGGTATTTAAAATAAAAAATTTACTAGAGATTTCTTTAATGTGTTTGTTCTTCTCTGACAGGATGCGTTAGATGAGTGGCTAAATTGTCAACGTTCCTGGTTGTACCTAGAACCCATCTTCAGTTCTGAGGACATCAATCGGCAGTTGCCCGTAGAGAGTAAACGCTACCAGACCATGGAGAGAATCTGGAGACAGATTATGAAAGGAGCCAAAGAGAACCCACAGGTGCCTGATTTTGCCAGAAATTTACTATCTGTCACAATGTAATCCACTTCGTCTTTTACTAATATGATGGCCTCCTCCACATTTGACATGCATCAAAGAGGAGCAGTGTTCTGTTATCCATTTTTTGATCAGTGAAGGGGTGAAACCTATAGAAATTCATTGGCGAATGAAGGTCCAGTATGGTGATACAAGCCTGTCATTCCAGCAAGTGTATGAGTGGAGTAGGAAGTTTCAAATCTTTTCAGTCCGATGAAGAGGTACAGCAAGTGGTGCATGAGTGGTTACACATGCGACCAAGAGAATTTGAATTTGTTTCTACAGGAATCCAAGCACTTTATCAGGACATTGAATGCAGCTGTAACTACATCAAAGAATGATACATTTATTCGTTACTTTTTCAGAATATATTCACACACACAAGAAAAGTTAAGATTTTCATTTGAAACCCCCTCGTATTTATGGAGTATATTTTATACAAAAGCAGCAGTAGTGCAGTGGTTGCAAGCTTACCTGCAGGTCTGTTGTCATGTGTTGAAATCTGCCTTGATGCAGGAATGTGATTTAAAAACCTGTCTGGTTGACTCAGCCTAAAATGGATGTTAGTACATGTTGAGGGAAGTAAAGATGACTTGTGAGATGTTGATTTATGTGATATTGATTTGTGTGATATTGATTTGTGTGATATTGATTTGTGTCATATTGATTTATGTGATATTGATTTGTGTGATATTGTGATAATGCCATCAGTGTACATCACATTGTCCTGTTCATACCTCATATAACAAAACAGTCACATAGATTTCAGAATCAGTCAGGGACTACAAGCTGGCATGTGTTGAGGCTGTGACTTTTCTTGCTAACTGACATCTCAAAATAATAAAAATGGTTTGAAATATTTCAGTTTATAATTGTCTGGGCTAGATGGTCTCACTATTCCTCAACCTGTGATTGGCCTCTGGTATGGATTCCATAATTAAAACAGAAAAAAAATTTCTTGATGTGTTAAGTTGAACCGACATTACAGCACACAAGACATTCCCATACTTGCTCCGTCCTCATCTGCAACAGCCAGTGAAGAGTCCCAATATCATTGGTACATGTAGCAGCCTGATTATATGTCTCTCTGGCTTTTCCTTAGAGTTTTGATTGTCAGCTAGAATCTCTGGTCACTCCCTGCATCACCATTCTCTCCAATCCGTGATGATCCACCTGTTCTTCTGCACTATATTTCTTGATGTTTTCCATCCATTTAACTTACATTTTACTTGCTTGTTCATTGCTGTATATTAACTTTGTATTGTATATTTTTAACGTAGTAAAACTATTTCCATTTCTTAGGTTATCACTCTGTGTCCAGACAACAGACTTCTGGACAATCTGAAAGAATGTAACAAACTTCTGGAGCAGGTTCAGAAGGGGTTGAGTGAGTACCTTGAGACCAAGCGCAATGCCTTCCCACGATTCTACTTCCTGTCAGATGATGAGCTACTGGAGATCCTGTCTCAAACTAAAAACCCAACAGCTGTTCAGCCACATCTTAGGAAATGCTTTGAAAATGTTGCTAGGGTAAGACTTTTGCATTGTTCACATATAACATAAAAGTAACAGTGTATAGTCTATCAAAACACATTTTCACATACATCACCTTTGTATTCTAAGAAAAAGGCACAAAAAAACAAAAAACAAACTAGGACCCATGTAAGTTGAGATAAGAACCAACATCACAGCACTCAGGACATTTCCATATGTATTCCGTCCTCATCTGCAACAGCCAGCGAAGAGTTTCAATACCAATAGTAACAGCAGCAGTCTGTCTATGTGTCCTTCCGGCCTTTCCTTGGAGTCGTGAGTGTCGACAAGATCCTCTGGTTGCTCCCTGCAGCACCATTCTCTCCAAGCCATGATGATCTATCAGTTCATCTGCACTATACACACAATTTCAAAGGACCCCGACCACATCTGCCTTATCATGCACCAATACCCCACCAAGTGGTTCAGGCCCAGCCAGTCTGTCTGCCCGCTCGTTTCCCACCACACCAGCATGTCCTGGGGGAAAAAATCCAACAGATGTTCTCTAATCTTGATTGTTGAATTAAAGCCTACCACTATCCAGCAGCATGCCTGTCTTCACCTTTTCATCACACTTTGTGAGTTCCACTACAATCACGACATACATGTGTGCTGTTTGTCCTCTAGCCTGCAGAATGCTGCCTTGAATGCTCCATCTCCATCCCCAGACTAGATGTTGTGGTATTATATGCCAGGCTCTTCTGCACCAAATACCATCCACCAACCTTTGCCACAAATCCCTAGGGCACTTCTTTTATATCATCATCATCATCATCATCATCATCATCATCATCATCATCATCATCATCATCATCATCATCATCATCATCATCATCATCATCATCATCATCATCATCATCATCATCATGATGCGTACCATAGATTTAAATATTGTCCAAATGCTATGGGAATGAAAGACAGCAATAAGAGGAGCTGACCACCATATATTATGAGATGCCATTGCATGAGTTGATAAATAATGCTAGATAATGGGAGCTGTGGCATGGTATGGTATCAAGGCACTTGATGATGATGATGATGAATGATGATGATGATGATGATGATGGTAATGATGATGGTGATAATGGTGATGATGATGATGATGATGATGATGATGGTAATGGTGATGATGATGATGATGATGATGATGATGATGATGATGATGATGATGATGATGATGATGATGATGATGGTAATGATGATATACTTGCAGAGTTAAATTTGTATTTATTGTAGCCTAATTTTCCATAACTGAATTTTTCAGTTGAAGTTTGAGGAGGATCTCAAAATAACACAAATGTTCTCTGGAGAGGGTGAGGTTGTTGACTTCAGAGAGACAATGTATCCTACAGGCAACGTTGAAGACTGGATGTTGGAGATCGAGAGAGTCATGCGAGAGTCACTACGCCTGATCATAAAGGATGCACTCAGGAACTATACAGAAGTGAGTGTTACATACATATTTTCCTCTTCTGTCTTGAAGACTCCTATAAGATTATGGGCTCACAACCACACATGCCAAGCCCTGTGTTGACTAGTTCATGGTTGTTTATTTTATTTAAATTTTTTTTTGCTGAATTTGTCTGAATTTAACCGGCTCCTTGGCTAAAGGCTTGCGAATGCGTTCGTGAGCCGGGTACCAGGCATTCGAAGCTCAGCTGCGACCGATTTGTGCAGCAGACCGTGTCGCGTTGTGTTATAACGTGCTGGTAAGGGAGCTGGTCGTTCAGAAAGCAATGGCAAACTACTGAACGTAACACTTTGCCTAGTACATCAACAGCAGCTGAAAAATGCTGATGTTGACTGCAACTGTCCCATAGGGGATACAGCAACAAATTTTTTTAAAGAATTTGTCTATAGGTGTGAAGTAGTCAGTTACACGCTAACCCTCTTTAGTCTTCTACAACAATGCCCTGAAAGTTACTGTGCTACTATTCTAAGATTGAACTGTTGGGTTTCCTTGTGTTATAGACAAAGTTTTTTTTTTTTTTTACATATTTTAATTGACAGTTAATTTAGTATTATTATCATTAGTTTTGTTTCCCCATTGTGATTTCCATTAACCAGGTTTGAGTTTGCTGTGTGGTATTAACACAGTGTCATTTTGTAATACCTGTCTTTTTCTCAGGAGTTGCATATACCAGACTGTTTTCATTCCATATTGTTACTATTCTTTACTTCCCTTTTGAAGTCCAGGCTAGTTAAAAGTGTGAAAATTCCAGTTTTGGGGTCTTGATTAAGTCCCATGTTGTTATTTTTCAGTGTGACCTCCCTTTGCCAGAAGTGGGTAAGTTGCACATCTGCTGCCTTCCATGGTTGTCTAGAATTATTTTACAAGCCTCACATAACTGTGAAGCTAAATCTGGCTGCCCTATTTCTTCTTGCCATCACTGTCGTTGATGATTACACTGTCATGAGAGTCCTCATTATGAGCTCTAACATTGTTTGAGGCTTATCTTTAGTTTCTTACATTCAATAAGACAGTATGTCTTTAAATAGCTTGCTGTTCATGGAACAACCCTGCAGAACATGTTCAGCAGTTTATTTACTTAGTCCAAGCATGCATATTTGTGAAGCAACATGAAGTCTTGTATGAAGCTAAATATTATAACCACTAAATAAAAGAAGGCAATTGACTAAACAAATGTATTTTATTTTTCGTTCGCTAGCTTTAAAATCGAGCATAGTTCAAGCTAGACTGATTTTTGCATGTGAGCTAGCTTTCCCAATTACCAGTGTCGCTTGCTATCAAGCAAACCCATTCTGTCTTCTGAGGTACTTGTAATTTATGCCCCAAGTCAAAACTTGTCATTTATGCTCCAAGTCAAGAATGAGAAGTCAACATTTTAGTCCAATTGACCGATACAGGGGTTGAACCCTCTACCTCACCATCAGCACACCAGAAGTTTAAGAGTGAGTGCTGTGATCCATTCTGCCATACTGACCTCTAAAAAAAATGTATAAAATTGTTCCTTGTAATCTTCTTATGATACCTACTAAATTAATAACATTAGAATAAAGTAAATAATCTTTTCACACCTTGAGGTGTATTATATATCTGCTACCAGGCTAGATTTTATAGACCAATCAGCTGCCTTTACTTCCAAGGACATTTGCTGGTACCAGTTTTAGGCTAGGTACACTTGGAAACCATGGAAAATGGAAAAAAAGATCAATCTAGATGGGGATTCAAACACGTGGTCACAGGTATGGAATGCAAGAACTCTGGCTATGTTGCAACCCCAGCTCCCACAAACTAACACAAAACAGTCATGTGGCAAAATTAATGTTTTTCAACATCATCATCATCGACATCATCTTCATCATTTCGTCATCAGTAGGTCAGCATGGCCGAATGGATAAGAATGTGTGTTCTTAAATATCTAGTGTGCTAATGCTGAGGTAAGGGATTCAACCCCAACACCGGACACTTGGACTAAAATGTTAACTGTTAAAATGTTAAATTCCTTGACTTGGTGATGAAAATTACAAGTACCTCTGAAGTTGGAGAGGGTTCACCTGATGGTGAAGGGTACTGTTAATAGGGAAAGCTAATGCACACACAAAATTCAGTTCAGCATCTACTAGAAGTAGTGTATATGGACTAAGCTCGAGTTCAAAGCGAGCAAGCACCAAAAAAAATAATTATTATTCATCATCATCAGGCTAGCCAGTCTGAAGCCTGGATGTGTTATGACTGATTCCATAGTGATATAAATTACAATTTCTGTTGTCAGATTCCTCGAACTGAGTGGGTGCTCACATGGCCTGGCCAGGTGGTGATAGCTTGTTGCCAGACCTACTGGAGCAGCGAGGTTATGTCTGAACTGGAAAAAGGCAGACTGAAAGATTACTACCAGGTATACTATCTATAATTTGGTAAATTTTTCAAGATTGGTGTTCCATATCTTACAGCCATCTTGTAATGATCTGTTGAACTAGTGCATACTGATAGAGGAAGTTGGTCATTGTTTTTGTACCAGATTCTGTGTTAATGTTTATCTTTACTGTGTATAGGTGAACATCTGTTTGGGAAAGTGACTGCAACTTCCATCAAGGATGAACAGTATGTTTCGTGGAAGACTTTTGTGGTGACATTCTGGTGGTGGCATTATGCACAGTGTGCCTGAGCGGGCTGTTGTTCATCAAGACTCCTGTCTTATCCACTTTTCACATGGGGCAGTGAGGAACATTTTATGTGATATTCACAGGCACAGGAACGGAGTATAATGGGGATGGTCTGTTGCTGTGATGTTGGAACCGCAACCGAACTGAACTGTACTGAACTTTACTGTGTATAATTTTCATTTTCTGTGATATAATGTTTTATATGTGCTGCCTCTGACAAAGATAATCATCGCTGAAACATTGGGCATGTAAGTTTGTATGGTATGATTTAACAGGGTTATTCTAATTTTTCTACATTGCATTTATATACATTTTGTATATTTTAAAATACATTTTCATTCACTTACTAGTGGAATTTTTGTTTCTGTGATTTCTAGTCACTATACTTGATGTATTTTGGTGCTACAGTATATGAGTTTATATTTCTTAACAGGATTTTGATATACCATTTTTTTTTGTAGTGTAATAACTAATATCTTTACTTACACGATACCTGCCATTACAAAAATCAACCAAATTTAGCATCCACATTACTCCATAGTGCCGACTGTGCACATATCCATATGAAACTATTACTATTTCCTGTTTGAATGCTCACCACTTAATCATTTAAAAGCATTTGTTGTTTTGTTTTTTTAAAATTTTTTATTACACACCTTCTTGAGGTGGCATGGTACAGACCACATCATCCACTGAGTGTCAAATGGTTTCTAAGAATATGTGTCTAGCACCATAAGCTGAATGCAACTTCAGGCTGGTAAATGGGTCCTTGAAGTATTTATTTTACTCACCTTCTTTCTGGCACTGTGGCTTAGAGGTAGAGAACATATTTCTAAATTTCCAGACACACTGAGTCGAGGGTTCAAAATAAGTTACAGACAATTTGGTAGCAGACTGCCTTGCATTGATTTTGATAGTATGGATGACAGTCATAAATAGCAAACTACTGAAGATAACCAAATTTCCTAGTAAATCACAAATAGCAAAAAACTGTTATTTGATTGTGATGTCCTGGGAAGGACATACAACTAACTTTAACTCACCTACTTGCTACTACATCTATTCTTGCTACAGAGTCCCTTCTTGTTGTAATAAAAATTAATGTATGTTCTAGAAACTCCTCACCCAACTAGATGAGCTCCGAGGCCTAGTGAGGCAGGACATCTCCAAAATTGGTCGCATGACATTGTCTGCTCTCATAGTCATTGAGGTGCATGCTCGTGATGTCATTGCAAAAATGGTGACTGAAGAAGTCACCAGTCCTAATGACTTCGAATGGATAAGTCAGTTGAGGTAAGTCACAGAATTGTATATGACTTGTATGAAGTTTCTGGGGGATTATTAAATAAATAATATGATTTAAGGGTTTATCGTTTGTAGCAGGTATTACAATAAGAAAATAAAGTGATCAAAAGAGTTATATTTGCTGCAGATATTAGAATAATATAATAATGTGATCAAACGAGTTCTATCTGTAGCATATATTAAAATGAGATAATAAAGTATGATCTGAATAGTTCTATTTGTTGTAGATATTACAACGAGATAATAAAGTGTGATCTGAATAGTTCTATTTGTTGTAGATATTACAATGAGATAGATAATAAAGTATGATCTGAATAGTTCTATTTGTTGTAGATATTACAACGAGATAATAAAGTGTGATCTGAATAGTTTCTATTTGTTGTAGATATTACAATGAGATAGATAATAAAGTATGATCTGAATAGTTCTATTTGTTGTAGATATTACAATGAGATAGATAATAAAGTATGATCTGAATAGTTCTATTTGTTGTAGATATTACAATGAGATAGATAATAAAGTATGATCTGAATAGTTCTATTTGTTGTAGATATTACAACGAGATAATAAAGTGTGATCTGAATAGTTCTATTTGTTGTAGATATTACAATGAGATAGATAATAAAGTATGATCTGAATAGTTCTATTTGTTGTAGATATTACAACAAGATAATAAAGTATGATCTGAATAGTTCTATTTGTTGCAGATATTACAACGAGATAGATAATAAAGTATGATCTGAACAGTTCTATTTGTTGTAGATATTACAATGAGATAGATAATAAAGTGTGATCTGAATAGTTCTATTTGTTGTAGATATTACAACAAGATAATAAAGTATGATCTGAATAGTTCTATTTGTTGCAGATATTACAACGAGATAGATAATAAAGTATGATCTGAATAGTTCTATTTGTTGTAGATATTACAATGAGATAGATAATAAAGTGTGATCTGAATAGTTCTATTTGTTGTAGATATTACAATGAGATAGATAATAAAGTATGATCTGAATAGTTCTATTTGTTGTAGATATTACAACGAGATAATAAAGTGTGATCTGAATAGTTCTATTTGTTGTAGATATTACAATGAGATAGATAATAAAGTATGATCTGAATAGTTCTATTTGTTGTAGATATTACAATGAGATAGATAATAAAGTATGATCTGAATAGTTCTATTTGTTGTAGATATTACAATGAGATAGATAATAAAGTATGATCTGAATAGTTCTATTTGTTGTAGATATTACAACGAGATAATAAAGTGTGATCTGAATAGTTCTATTTGTTGTAGATATTACAATGAGATAGATAATAAAGTATGATCTGAATAGTTCTATTTGTTGTAGATATTACAACAAGATAATAAAGTATGATCTGAATAGTTCTATTTGTTGCAGATATTACAACGAGATAGATAATAAAGTATGATCTGAACAGTTCTATTTGTTGTAGATATTACAACAAAATAATAAAGTATGATCTTCTTCTTCTTCTTCGTTCATCCGGAGTTTTTTTCCGGATGTGATTGCGTTGTGCCTGTTTACAGCAGAGCTGCGTTCTTGCGCCGTTAGGCCGACACATCCGACTTCTGCGGGCATTTGTTGACCGGGTTAACCTTCCCGGGGATCTGAATAGTTCTATTTGTTGTAGATATTACAACGTGATAATAAAGTATGATCTGAATAGTTCTATTTGTTGTAGATATTACAACGAGATAGATAATAAAGTATGATCTGAATAGTTTTATTTGTTGTAGATATTACAACGAGACAATAAAGTATGATCTGAATAGTTCTATTTGTTGCAGATATTACAACAAGATAATAAAGTATGATCTGAATTGTTCTATTTGTTGTAGATATTACAACAAGATAATAAAGTATGATCTGAATAGTTCTATTTGTTGTAGATATTACAACAAGATAATAAAGTATGATCTAAATAGTTCTATTTGTTGTAGATATTACAACAAGATAATAAAGTATGATCTGAAGCAGATATTACAGTAAGATAATAAAGCAATCTCATGAGTTCCATTTGTTGCAGATATTACAGTAAGATAATAAAGTGACCTAAGAGTTCCATTTGTTGCAGATATTACTGGTTGGAAGATGAGAATCTTTACCAAAGAGCTGTCAATGCTCAGTTCCCCTATGGTTATGAGTACCTGGGCAACACTGGACGACTCGTTATCACTCCGCTGACTGATCGGTGAGCATTTATTGTTTTGATTTTTACCAAACTGAAGCACAGATTGTTGAATATTTAGCCAGCAATCAGATGATGTAAAAGTTATCAAAATGAGTTAAGGGGCATGTGGTTCAGTGGTGAAGATCCTGGTATTTGACACCAGGAGATTTAAGTTCTAAAGCCTTATAAACCAAAACATATTTGCAATTAGTAAAACATAAAAACCGAGCACTGTCTGGTGACTGATTGAAGAAGAGACCTTGAAATCTCCATCCCCAACAAATATCACCCTCTTCAGAGACCAGCAATGATACAAATCACCAATCTTTTAGTTTTTTTAAGATTTGACAAACGAGTGTTATTAAAATGTGTTGAAATGAAACAGAGTCAGATTTTCACCAGAAAAGTGGTATTATGTTTACTGTGTGAAATCAGTCAATGTTCTATTTTTGTTGTTTGTGGCTCATATTGTTGCATTATTTGTCAAAATTATCCTTTTAGTATGGGGAAATTGACATGCAAAATCTCTCTCTCTCTGTGTCTCTCTCATCATGTTCCTCTTGTACCTTGCGGTGTCGAGGTGAAGTATAAACTTCGTGAGAGTGCCCGGTTATGGGCTTCGTATATCGATATTCCCATGGATTCTGTTATTCCCTCTGTCCAACGTTTACGTGGTAGGCCTCTTCCTCTGTTTCCATCTGGTCTGTACATCATTGCTTGTTGTGGCATGCTGTTGACTCGTAGCCTACTTGCATGGCCAAACCATTTGACTTGCTGCTTTCTAATAAAATCTAGAGCAGCTTTAACCCCCCACTTTAGTCCTGATTTCTTCATTTCTGATCTTATCTCTTCTTGATACGTTGAGTATTCTTCTCAGGAACCTCATTTCTGTTGTTGTGATTTTTCTTTTCTCTTTTTCTGTCATTGTCCAGGTTTGGCATTGGTAGCACATAGTTGGTAGGAAGTGCTTTTTTAGTAGCTATTGATACATGTTTGTTCTTTAGTATTGGTGCCATTTGTCCAATGAGTTGATTTGCCTTATTGCACCTATTTTCGATCTCGTCTTCTGATCTGCCATTTGATGATATTATACTTCCTAGGTACTTGAAGCTCTTTACTTGTTTCAAGGGATGTTCGTTTAGGTGAATTGTTGCTGTTTGTTCTTCTTTAGTTATAGTCATTACCTCTGTTTTGCTTGTGCTAATTTTCATGTTATGTTCCCTACACATTTCGTTTAGACTATTCATGTGGTCTTGTAATTCAGCTTCTGATTTTGCTATTAGTGCTTGGTCGTCCACAAACAGGAGTTCTCTAATGGTTAGATTTGCAGATGGTTCTTCTTCTGTGTTCTCGTCATGCGGTATTCTTGCTGTCTCTGCTTGGCTGGTTTCTTTACATATGTTGTCTATATATGTTATGAACAAGAGAGGGGACAGGACACAACCTTGTCATACTCCAGATCTTATGGTGAAGGGTTCTGAGTGTCCTCCAGTTGCTCTCACTATGCATTCACTGTTGTTGTATAAACTTCTACATAGGTTTGTTAGATGTGTACTCACTCCATATTGTTTAAGGATTTCCCACAGCTTGTTTCTATCTACCCTATCAAATGCCTTTTCTTGGTCGACAAAGGCTAAGTAGAGTGTTTCATTGAATTTGATTGATTTTTCTATAAGTTGTCTAAGAGCAAAAATGGCGTCTGTGCATCCTTTGTTTTTCCTAAATCCAAGCTGTGTTTCGCTTAGCTGGGGTTCTAAAGTAGTTCGTAATCTTTTTTCAAGAATTTTGCAAAATATTTTCCCAGTATGACTCAACAGTGAAATGCCTCTGTATTGTGTGCAATCTCTTTTGCTGCCTTTGTTTTTCCAAATTGGGATAATTATGGCGTTTCCCCAGTCTCATGGTGTCTGTTGTTCTACCCAAACATGGTTGAATAGTCTATGTAGCCAAGCTGTTCCTACTTCTCTTGCTGCTTTAATTAGTTCATTTGGTATTTCATCCTGTCCTGGTGATTTGTTCAATGGGGCTAATCTGATGGCTTCTATAATTTCTTCTTTTAGTATGTCTGGTTCTAGTTCTTCGGTGACATCTGTGTAGGTCTCTTGAATTCCTGTGACATCTGATGGGATGTTGAGAAGTTGTTCGAAATACTGCTTCCATCTTATTAGGATCTGTTTTTGTTCACTTATTGGTTCTCCATTTTCGCTGTTAATTATTTCAATTGGGTCAAAGGGTTCTCCTCTGGTTCGCATTGCACTTATCTTTTTGTAGAAGTTTCTGGTTGCCTCCTTGTAGTTTTTATTTAGGGTTTCTCCTCCATACTCTTCCCAGTCTTTTTGTTTTTCCCTCTTTACTATTCTACTCACATGTCTTCTCGCTATTCTGTATTCTCTGTAATCACATTCCTGTTTGCTCTTCAACCACTTTTTATATTTTTCCTTTTTTTATTTTACCGCTTTCTTTACTTCTGCGTTCCACCAACTTGTTATTTTCTTTATCCGTGTTTTGCGTTTTTTCGTGGTTCCGCATGTTATTTTTGCAGTATTTAAAATGCTTGATTTGAACATCTCCCATTCTTCTTCCACTGTTTATCTTTCCGTAGGTAATTTTACAAAGAGTTCAGTTAGTTCTTTCTCATAATTTTCCCTTACATGCAAAATATACATACAAAATTGAACAAATACTTAAAACTGATGATGAATAAGATATTATTGAAAATTTATGGTGATGAGGATATTAACGATACTGGTGATGATGAAGGTGATGGTGATAGCCCCAGACAAAAGCATTAGAATAGAGTACTTAGGGAGTCAGCAAGGTATGATGATAATGATTATAAATTATCATTTATTTGTTATTAGTGCTATAGAAGCTGGCTCCGTGGCGAAGAGTTTACAAACGCAATTCATAATCTTGCATACCGTTTTCGAAACAGAGGTGTAGGTGATTTGGAAGCAGACCGCCTTGCGTTGGTTTTCCATACAATGGTATGAGTGCCGGTCATTCAGACAGAAATGGCAAATGTAAATTTGCCAAGAAATCACAAACAGCCACAAAATGCTGGGGTTGACTGCGACGTCCTGTAAAGGATATGTAACTAACTTTAAGTGGTTTAGAAAAGATGAAAAGTATTGTCAGTCCTGTATGGCAGCCATGATAGAGTAGTGACAGCATTTGGTGTTTTCTCAAGAAGTTCAGTCTAAGGGATTAAGCCAGTCTAACAAATTAACCATAATATATAATTTTTCTCAATAACTGATCTTCTTCAATAGTCAGTTCTTGTTGGATAAATCTGTTTGTTTTCTAAAATTAGTGGTAGATCATATTCACATTTTTAAGTGTAGGAAAACTGATGATGAAAGAATATGGTCAGCACACATTGCATATTAACTTAGTATATGTAACAGCCTATTAAATTACAGCCATCAGGTAGTAACATAAATAAACACACATAGTATTGTTTGTCACTCACAGAAGGAAAAGAGGGAAGTAGAGACTAAAGGACGCACTAGACAACATAAACTATTTATGTTGTCTTTTGCGTCCTCTAGTCTATACTTCCTTTTTCTTCTTCTGTGAGCGCCAAACAATACTATGTGTGCTTATTTATGTAACTGTCTCAGTGGCCTCAACGGGTTCCCCAATTGATTTCCATCAGGTAGTAGTTGCCAGGGGGAGTTATCTACTTTACTGTTACTACTTTATATGTCAAAAATATAATAAACAAAGTATTGGAATAAACTTTAATCATTTCAAATTTCAGATGCTATCTGACATTGACTGGGGCTCTGCATCTCAAATTTGGGGGAGCTCCCGCGGGGCCAGCGGGTACAGGAAAAACTGAGACAACAAAAGTAATTTTTCTGTTTTTTGTCACTGACATAATTTTATAATCTTTTTAAAGACTGAGGGAGGAAAAATGGTTACCAGATAATTTTCAGAAGTTTCTGGAAATTGTCTGGGAAGGAACCAGTGACAAGAAAGGGAACTGGCCATTACATCTCATATGGCATTGTCTAGAATAAGTGAAGCCCTTACACTTGACATCAAAATGACATCTGCTGCGGGACTATATTTACAGTATAATTTATTTGTTTCTTGTTATTTGATTTTAGCAGTCGGTTGTACAAAACCTTCATTTGTTTGTGGTAATGGTTGTATCATGTTTATTACTGATCCAATTAGACAAATCAGTGTTGCTTGTGTCAAAGTGTCTTTTGTTGTTAAATCATAAAAATGAACTGTCATATTTCTTTGGGGTGCTAGCTCGCTTTAAACTCTAGTGTAGTTCATTAACACATCTTCTAATAGCACTAGACTGGTTTTTCGCATGTGGATTAATTTTCCCTAATTCCAGTGTCCCTCACCATCAGGAGAACCCACTCTGACTTCAGAGGTTCTTGTAATTTATGTCCCCAAGTCAAGGACAAGAAGTCAAGATTTTAGGCCAAATGTCCGGTGTAGGGGTTGAACCCCCTACCTCAGCATCAGCACACGGGATGTTTAAGAATGAGTGCTCGTATCCATTCGACCATGCTAACCTCCGAACTATCAATTATGAGCACTGATTATTACGTGAGTAAGTCAATAAATAAGTCACAAATGGTTGTGGAAAAATAACTAAATATGATAACAACTTGAAACAAGTTTATTTTAACACATACATTGTCCCTTTATTTCTCAACATAATTTCCACCAACATTGATGCACTTATCCCATCATTTTATCAGCCCTCCCAAACCCGCTGCATAGAACTGCATGCTCTGTTTTCATTTACCTGCCATTCCACAGAACTGTGTGACTTACTTATTGATTCACCCTTGTAACTTTTTCTACCCAGCTATGCACAACTTTACAGGACAAACATTTGTCAGCATAAACACTGAAAACCTGCCTTGGCGGGAGACATTTCGCGAACAACACCAAAGTTGAATGTGAAGTGAAAATGTGGTTTAGAAAAAGAGTATGCAGTTCTATGCAGCCGGTTTGGGAGGACTGATAAAACGATGGGATAAGTGCATCAATGTTGGTGGAAATGATGTTTAGAAATAAAGGGACAATGTATGTATAAAAATTAACTGGTTTCAAGTTGTTATCATATGTAGCTATTTTTCTACAGCCATTTGTGACTTACTTATTAACTTACCCTCGTATTTATAACTGTGTTGTAATACTATTCCTTAAATCTCATGCTGCTCATATTGACTGAGTCACCTCTAGTAGTGCGTAACTGATCTATATAAATATTGGTCTAGCAGCCCATGCCTGATAGGCTTTTAGTCATGTAGATGGACCTGTTAACTTATTTACTTATCTTTATCTGGCCCAGATAGGGAAACTTGTGTTCTTGTTCAATGATGTTTTTCTGTCTAGAGGAAGTAAACCCTACACAAACACATACTGCAGTCGGACACACTAATCTTTGTGGTGCATCACTAGGTGTGACATTTTAATTTGATGGTAATATTTATCTGTTTATGTTCTTGTAAATTCAGGTAAATCATTACATTTCATTATGCAATTTTATTTAATTTTTAGGACCTTGCCAAAGCTTTTGCTATTCAGTGTGTTGTGTTCAACTGTTCCGATCAACTGGACTTCATGGCCATGGGCAAGTTTTTCAAGGGATTGGCCAGGTACAATATACAGCTTAATTCTTTTACATTATTAAGCCCATTTAAAAGGGGGGGGGGGGGGGGAACACACACACACGCACGCACGCACACACGCGCACTGGAAAGAGAGAGAGAGAGAGTTGAATTTCCATCTTTTTATAGTAACGTTTCATAATAAAACCTTCAACGACCATGTTTTGGAGAGTACAGTTGCATTAGCCCATGTGTTGACGGTGTCCATAAAGGAAGCAAAGAGCAGTCACAATGTAACCTATCATGCAGATCATAAGAGGCAACTAAGGGGGTTGGCGTGAGACTGGCCATCACAGTTTGTAGACAACTTTAGCTGCAAAATTCTACCAATCATGAACAAGTCTATGAAAGGCTTGATGTTAATTGATTGATAGCTTATGCTGCTAGCTAACCAGCTTGCAATAAGAAAAGTTTGTAGCTAACCAGCTTGCAATAAGGACTGTTTGTAGCTAACCAGCTTGCAATAAGGACTGTTTGTAGCTAACCAGCTTGCAATAAGGACTGTTTGTAGCTAACCAGCTTGCAATAAGGACTGTTTGTAGCTAACCAGCTTGCAATAAGGACTGTTTGTAGCTAACAAGTTTGCAATAAGGACAGTTTGTAGCTAACCAGCTTGTAATAAGGACTTTTGTAGCTAACCAGCTTAAAAAAAAAAGCTAACCAGCTTGCAATAAGGATAGTTTGTAGCTAACCAGATTGCAATAAAGACTATTAGTAGCTAACCAGCTTGCAATAATAATATTTTGTAGCTAACCAGCTTGCAATACTGACAGTTTGCAGCTAACCAGCCTGCAATAAGGACAGTTTGTAGCTAAACTGTCTGCAATAAGAACAGTTTGTAGCTAACCATATTGAAATAAGGACTGTTTGTGGCTAACCAGAATGCAATGACGACTATCAGTAGTTAACCAACTTGTAATAAGGGCAATCAGTAACTAACTAACTGTTGTGTGTCCATTACGAATGATGAAGGTATGGAGCCGTGAGTTCTAAGATGGCTGATAAGGCCTATTTTGGCTCGAAATGTTCTTTGACAATGTGGACAAAGAATGCTTGACTGTTTCTGGAGGAGGATTTCCTGCAGTGGTTTTTCTGTCCTGCCTTTTCTTCACAGCTCTTGCAGTCCTGGTTGCCTCACACGTGACTGCACCCTTGCGTAATGATAACGCCACAAATTTCGGTCTCTGGGTGCAGTCTCCCAGGTGTCATGATGAATTCCAAAAGCATTCAGTGAGATTTTCAGAATGTCTTTAAAGCGTTTCCTCTGGCCACCTTGGGAGCGTTTACCACAACACAACTTACCATAAAAAATTCATTTAGGGAGCCTGTGATCTAGTATGCGAGTTAAGTGACCAGCCCAGCGAATCTGATTCTTCATTAGTAGAGTGTGGATACTGGGCATGGACGCTCTTTCTAGTACTTCAGTGTCTGGGATCTTGTCTTGCCATTTAATCTTCAGTGAACTAACTAACTAGTAAAACAGACAATCAGTAACTAACCAGCTTGTAGTAAGAACAGTTTGTAGCTAACCAGCTTGCAATAAGGACAGTCGGTAGCTTTCCAGCTTACAGTATCAGCATCTACGCCTTTTACATTCTGCTACAGTGATGCCATGGGAAGAGACATCACATTCTAGAGATATATTGTAGTTAGCCTTAGATATGAAGATGGCATCTGATCTGATGATATTTTATTTTGTGGTCACTTCTTCCTCTTATTTTCATGCATTTGTAATCATTTTGTATGTGCATTACCTGCACTGTCTTATGTAGTTCTTACAGAGTTGTACACTTTGATATCTTGGGTTGCTTTATGCAGCCACAGAATAGACTATTTTCTGATTTAAAACTAAAAGAGTTAAGTAGTAGCTTCACAACAATGCTAACAGATTCAACATTGTTCTACTTTTGATATCATGTTTTTGCATTGTTTGCTAAATTTCACTCATATGTTCAAATGTTGTTTGTATTCATTCTTAATAGTGCTGGTGCTTGGGCTTGTTTTGATGAGTTCAATCGAATTGACATTGAGGTGTTGTCAGTGGTAGCCCAACAGATCACAACCATTCAGAAAGCCCAAGGTGACAGAGTGAGTATCTATAATTAGTTCTGCGTGATTGTGTTAAATGCTTCTTATCTATGAATAGATAATTATCGATTAAATGATGCAAGGCTAGCATTTTTGGCCAATATTTCCAAAGCATTCCAGCTGGGAGCCCAGCATTATTGGCCAGTTATTTCTGTGTAACATCTTATTAAATTGTTCTCCTATGATGGTCATATTTAAAATGTCCTGCTATAATGTTTATAACCATGTGTAACAACACATCAATGTAATTTTGAAGAGACTTGATAACAGAATCGCTTATACTTTAATAGCATTACCATATTTTAAAGTAAAGATAAATTTAGTCCAACCATAGAACAATGGTCATGTTATTTGAGAGATAATCTCTGTATGCCTGATTGGCATTTATTTAATGAATACTTATAACAGTGCATTATTTCATCTGTTCAATATTCAAATCATGAAAAGCAAATGAGCAGCATTTATTGTTCTTTAGGTTGACCGATTCATCTTTGAGGGCGTGGAACTTGTTTTAAAACCATCGTGTGCTGTTTTTATAACAATGAACCCTGGTTATGCAGGCAGAACAGAACTACCTGATAATTTGAAGGTAAATATTTCATTACTAGACATTATCACCTATGTTATGCTAATAAGCATGAGCGGTCATATTTCACCATCTCACTTGATCACCAGAGTTGTGGATCAGCTCGGTGTTCCTGTCTTGACTGTACCATGTGGCCTAGCCATCCAGGTATTTACTTCTCTGAATTCCCCTTGTTCTCTTCCCCTTGATCTTGCCAGTTCCCACAAAGTTTTCCAGTTTTTGTATTCTCACAACGTACCCAAAAAATTTTGAGTTTCTGTCTAATTTCTCTAATCGATGAGGTTTCTATTTGTTTCTTGTAGGACTTGGTCACTGGTTTTTCTGTCTGTCCATGATATTTTTTGAATTTTCCTTATAAACTATATTTCCACTGCCATCAGATGTTTTTCAGCTTGTCTGCTCATTGTCCACATTTTACATTGATACAAGAGTGTAAGTTCAATGTAACATATGAGCACTATTTTTCTCGTTGCGTAAGTAGACAACCTGATAATTATATAATTTCATCATCATCATGTGTTATGAATTAAACATGGATTATCATGGTTCACCATTTATTTTGATCACCAGTATACAAAATCAGGTCTGTGGTTTTGTTCAATTGATGCCATGCGGCCAAATCTTTCATGTATTTATCTCTTTGTGACTTGTTGAATCATAATGTGCCAGTGATATGCAATAGTGGTTTGACTTCCACAAGTTTATCTATGATTTCAAATTGTCTAAAATATTTCATATTTCTGAGACATTATGCTGTTTATGACCTTGTTGTCTTTCATGTTCAGATATTGTAGATTGTCAGTATTTTCCTTCATCTTCATATTCTAAGAATTGTTTTTGTAACATTTAATTTCAAAAGCTCCATTTCTTCTTTATGTTATTGTGAAAAGATCCATGATTCACACACAAGCACGTATAATCGTCTTGTTATTTATCTCATGGTTGGTTGGATTTTGCAGCTATAGGTTTCTACTGGATGAGGTAACCAGTTTCACATATGACATATGTTGTAAGTTACAGGGTTATTGTTCTCTGGTTCCCTTAAGGGACCTAGTGATTTGCAATCATAACTTCACAATAAATACTATTAATTACAATAATTTCACAATAAATACTATTAATTACTATAATTGTTTAACTTGCAGGCATTGTTCAGACCCGTGGCTATGATGGTGCCAGACTATGCCTTGATTGCCGAGATCTCACTTTTTTCATTTGGATTCTCCAGTGCTAAAGCCCTGTCACAGAAAATTGTCACCACATTCAAACTATCATCAGAGCAGCTGAGCTCACAGGTTGCTGAGTTTGTTATAATTATTCCTTTGGAAATTCTTAATGGTTGCATTTAGTGTGCCATTTGAGATATAATAATGCAATTTACTCTGTAGTTTATTATACAATAATTGTGTCAAGTTGACCATGATGAAGCGATGTAATTTATTAAGTAGTATATAAGAGATGGTCAACATGGTAGAGATGCTTGCAGATCTACAAATTGATGGGAAAGACGTTAGACTTATAAAAAACATATATTGGAAACAACAAGCTGCCATAAGGATTGATAATGAAGTGGGACAATATCAACCTATTACAGTGAAAATATTTTAAGGAATGTAGAAGATATAAATGGAATCAGCATTGGAGGACGAAACATCAATAACATTGGATGTGCAGATGATACAGTATTGATTGCAGACAATGCACAAGATCTACAACAATTAGTAGGTGCAGTTGTTGTACACAGTGAGCAGCTGGGGTTGGAATTAAATTGTAAGAAGACACATGTTATGGTCGTCACTAGGAAGAACGAAGTACCACAATGTAATATACAAGTAAATGGGAATATTCTTCAACAAGTGAATCGGTACAATTATCTCGGAACAGTCATAACATCTGATGGGAGATGCCTTGAAGAGATTAGAACAAGAGTCACCATGGCGAAAGATGAAAAACATTCTGACCATAAAAAGATGTCAATTGAAACGAGAAAAAGAGTGTTGAAGGGATACATAGAGCCTGTTCTTTTGTATGGATGTGAAACTTGGACAATGTGCAGTCAAGCTGAAAAACATCTGATGGCTGCAGAAATGTGGTTTCTGAGGAAAATGCAAAGAATACCATGGACAGACAGAAAAACCAATGACCAAGTACTACGGGAGACAAATGAAAATCGTAAATTGATTAGAGAAATTAGACGTAGACAGTCAAATTTTTTGGACATGTTATGAGAAGAAATGGATTGGAGAACTTAGTGACAACTGGCAAGATCGAAGGGAACAGACCAAGAGGAAGACCGAGAGGAAAATACTTGGATGACTTAGCCACATGGCATGGACGAGACAGGAACACTGAGCTGATCCACGACGCTGGTGATGAGTGAAATGGCGAGTCATGACTGCCCACACTTTCTGGCATGGCACATGATTGATTGATGTAAGAGAGATAAATATCTAGATGGCTTGGCTACTGGCATAGACCTAGTCAAAAACGCAGATGACCCATGACTCTGGTGATATGGTGAAACATGACCGCCCATGTTTATTGGTATGTCACATGATGATGATTATGTAATGTAGTGGAAGTCACAGTACTGCAGTGGCTAGAATGTTTGCATGGTTGTCGTATGTTTGGATCCTCATCGAGGCAGAATTGAGAAAAATGTGACCTTGGTTTCCAGATTGACACAGCCTTAAATGGATATAGAGAAATGTTCTGGAAGATAAAGTGCCGATTGGTCTATAAAAGTATGTGGCTAGCACCATATAACCGGCTCTGTGGCGAAGGAGTTAAGGATGAAATTCGTAATCCCGCATTGTAATCCCATTGATGGTGAATGAGATGTTTTAGAGACATTAGTATAATTAGTGCTGCAGTTGCTACTTCTGATTCCATTCACATGTTGCATGAGGCTCTGGTTCAATCATCAGTTGTAGCTGGGTTCTTTGTTTTGTTTTGATGAATACAAGTCTGTGATCATTTCACTTTCATAAAATGGGTATAATAATAATACGAGGGTAAGTTAATAAGTATGCCACAAATGGCTGTAGAAAAATAACTACACATGATAACAACTTGAAACCAGTTTAATTTTATACATACATTATCCCTTTATTTCTCAACATAATTTCCACCAACATTGGTGCACTTATCCCATCGTTTTATCCATCCTCCCAAACCAGCTGCATAGAACTGCATGCTTTGTTTTCATTTACCGGCCATCCCACAGAACTGTGTGACTTACTTATTGACTCACCCTCGTAACTTTTTCTACCCAGCTATGCACCGCTTTACGGGACAAACATAAAAAACAAACACTCAATTCTCTATTCCATGTCTTATGTTGATATCATCCATGGCTTTCATTTCTCTATTTCTTATGATTTTTATAAGTGGTCAGATACAAATTTACTGCTCTCAGCACCTCAGAATTTGTTTTATTCTCAGTCCACAATATTCTCAGTTAGTTGTATGTCCTTTACAGGGTATCTCAGTCAACCCCAGCATTGTCTGATTGTTTATGATTCACTAGGCAAGTTTACGTTCAGTAGTTTGCCATTGCTTTCTGAATGAGCAGTGCTCATACCATCATCATCATCTAGAGCCTTGCTGGCTGGCTGGGTGATCATGCCTCTCCCTCCGATGTCAGGGAATAATTTTAGTGTTGACTCCCTTCCATGCCATGACATAAGACTGTCAAAAATATTCTCATGCTGTCTTCCTCTATCTATCTTTCCACAAATCTTTCCTGTTGTCACAGCATGTTCCAATTTTTGTTTGTTCATAACATGGTAAAAAAACGATGACTGCCTCTTTCTGACGTTTGTGATAAGTTGTCTTTGTGACTCAGCTTCACTTAAAACATCCTGATTGCTTATTTTAGCTGTCAAATTAATTTTCAGTATTCTTCTATAAAACCACATCTCCAAGGCTTCCAAATATTTTGTCGCCTGTTTACTAATTGTCCAGGATGTGCAGCTGTATGTTAAAACTGGTTCTATGTAATATGCAAGAATTCTTTTTGTAACTTTCAAGGACAGTGACTTATTGCACAAAACATTCTTCATTTGATAGAATGCAGTTTTTTCCTGTCCTATTCTGCTCTTTATCTCAGTGATGCATCTTCCATCTGATGTTATCCATGTGTCTAGATATCTGAAGTTCTGCACTTGCTTCAAATAATGTCCTGTACTTTAATTGCACATTAAAGCACAATCTATTTCTGTGATATCATCATGCTCATACCACTTTATGAAAACCAGTGCAGGTGCTCTACTTCCAAATCGCCTACATCTGTGTTGTGAACACTGTATGCTGGATTGTGAATCTCATCCATAAGTATGTTGCCACAGCACAGATCAATATTCTCAAGTCTTTTAAAAAAAACAAACTACACCTCATTTGCTTCCAGCTTAGCCACCATTTAATTCCTCAGTGTTCAGCATTCAGATTCATACAGAAGATCAGCCATACACAACTTTTCAATGAGAAAATTGACATACTTTTTGAGATTACCATTCCAGTTATCATCTGTTATGACTTTCCAACAGGATCATTATGACTTTGGGATGAGGGCTGTCAAGTCCGTCATATCTGCAGCTGGAAACTTGAAAAGGATGTATCCAGATATGGAGGAGGTTAGAGGATTAATAGTTAGTTTAGTAGTTCAGTTAATTAGTTATATGTTGGGGTATCATCCTTGCACTCCAGACAAGTCCTACAAGAAACAAATAAAAACCATAAACAGATAGAGAATTTGATGTAGACAATCAAGATATTGTGGGCATATTATGAGAAGAAATAAACTAAAGAACTTGGTGACATCTGACAAAGGGAAGGTTGAGAGGTCAATATCTAGATGGTTTGGCCACATGGCATAATTGAGACAAAAACACAGAGCTGACCCACGACTCTAGTGATCACGTCAGATGGTAAAACACAGAGCTGACCCACGACTCTAGTGATCAGTCAGATGGTAAAACACAGAGCTGACCCACGACTCTAGTGATCATGTCAGATGGTAAAACACAGAGCTGACCCTTGACTCTGGTGATCATGTCAGATGGTAAAACACAGAGCTGACCCACGACTCTAGTGATCATGTCAGATGGTAAAACACAGAGCTGACCCACTACTCTGGTGATCATGTCAGATGGTAAAACACAGAGCTGACCCATGACTCTGGTGATCATGTCAGATGGTAAAACACAGAGCTGACCCACGACTCTTGTGACTCATGTCAGATGGTAAAACACAGAGCCGGACCCACGACTCTAGTGATCACGTCAGATGGTAAACACAGAGCTGACTCCACGACTCTAGTGATCATGTCAGGAGTGGTAAAACACAGAGCTGACCCTTGACTCTAGTGATCAGTCGATGGTAAAACACAGAGCTGACCACGACTCTAGATGATCACGTCCAGAGGTAAAACACAGAGCTGACCCTTGACCTCTATTGATCAGGTCAGATGGTAAGAACACAGAGCTGACCCACGACTCTAGTGATCATGTCAGATGGTAAAACACAAGAGCTGACCCTTGACTCTAGTGATCATGTCAGATGTAAGAGCACAGGATGCTGACCCACTACTCTGGTGATCATGTCAGATGGTAAAACACATGAGCTGACCCACGACTCTAGTGATCATGGTCCGATGGTAAAACACAGAGCTGACCCACTACTCTTGTGATCATGTCAGATGGTAAAACACAGAGCTGACCCTTGACTCTGGTGATGATGTCCAGATGGTAAACTACAGAAGCTGACCCACTACTCTTGTAATCATGTCAGATGGTACAAACACAGAGCTGACCCTTGACTCCTAGTGATCAGTCAGATGGTATAAACACAGAGCTGACCCTACGGCCTCTAGTGATCATGTCAGATGGTAAAACACAGAGCTGACCCTTGACTCTGGTGATCATGTCAGATGGTAAAACACAGAGCTGACCCACGACTCCAGTGATCATGTCAGATGGTAAAACACAGAGCTGACCCACTACTCTTGTGATCATGTCAGATGGTAAAACACAGAGCTGACCCACTACTCTGGTGATCATGTCAGATGGTAAAACACAGAGCTGACCCACTACTCTTGTGATCATGTCAGATGGTAAAACACAGAGCTGACCCACGACTCTAGTGATCATGTCAGATGGTAAAACACAGAGCTGACCCACGACTCTAGTGATCACGTCAGATGGTAAAACACAGAGCTGACCCACTACTCTTGTGATCATGTCAGATGGTAAAACACAGAGCTGACCCACTACTCTTGTGATCACGTCAGATGGTAAAACACAGAGCTGACCCACTACTCTTGTGATCACGTCAGATGGTAAAACACAGAGCTGACCCACGACTCTAGTGATCACGTCAGATGGTAAAACACAGAGCTGACCCACGACTCTAGTGATCACGTCAGATGGTAAAACACAGAGCTGACCCACTACTCTTGTGATCATGTCAGATGGTAAAACACAGAGCTGACCCACTACTCTGGTGATCATGTCAGATGGTAAAACACAGAGCTGACCCACGACTCTAGTGATCATGTCAGATGGTAAAACACAGAGCTGACCCACTACTCTTGTGATCATGTCAGATGGTAAAACACAGAGCTGACCCACTACTCTGGTGATCATGTCAGATGGTAAAACACAGAGCTGACCCACGACTCTGGTGATCATGTCAGATGGTAAAACACAGAGCTGACCCACGACTCTTGTGATCATGTCAGATGGTAAAACACAGAGCTGACCCACGACTCTAGTGATCACGTCAGATGGTAAAACACAGAGCTGACCCACGACTCTTGTGATCATGTCAGATGGTAAAACACAGAGCTGACCCACTACTCTTGTGATCATGTCAGATGGTAAAACACAGAGCTGACCCACTACTCTTGTGATCATGTCAGATGGTAAAACACAGAGCTGACCCACGACTCTAGTGATCACGTCAGATGGTAAAACACAGAGCTGACCCACGACTCTTGTGATCATGTCAGATGGTAAAACACAGAGCTGACCCACTACTCTTGTGATCATGTCAGATGGTAAAACACAGAGCTGACCCACGACTCTGGTGATCATGTCAGATGGTAAAACACAGAGCTGACCCACTACTCTGGTGATCATGTCAGATGGTAAAACACAGAGCTGACCCACAACTCTAGTGATCATGTCAGATGGTAAAACACAGAGCTGACCCACGACTCTAGTGATCATGTCAGATGGTAAAACACTTATCGGCATAATACATGATGATGATGTATGAGGTGGAATATATGTTACGTCCAGATGATCATTGTGAGCATGGAAAATCAGTGTACGTATGTGCATCATGCTTATGTACATGTGCGTATGCATGCATGTATGCCTGCCTGCATGTCTGTCTAAATATTAATTACATTTGTGATTTACTCACACACAGGATGAAACTATTGCTACTTTGATATTATAAGCAACATAGACATAATAACTCATTACAGCTTCCATAATAAATATGCTTATCATTTAACAATGTTATACTTTTTTTTCTGATGATGAGCAATATTTTGTTGTTTTAATTCGTAAAGCACCTGGAATTTCCCCATGTTTGGTACTGATTCTGTTTGTCTCTTTGAGTTTACAGCATTTTAAAGTTAACTAGTTCCACAAGTTTGTATTTTTAAACTATATTGATGTAAATATTTCAGAATAATTCATAGAGTACAGGTCACTTAGAAGAGAAAGAAAAATACAGGCGTACTATATGATCTGACCATCAAAGAAAACTGGCAAACAGCGTTATATCTTGTAAACTGAAATACATTGAATATGTTAAACACCATCGTGCTTTGGAAAGAATGGTTATGAAAGGCATGATTTCTGGAAGAAGAAGGAGCAGAGCTGACCAGCATGGAGATGGACACAGGACAGTGAAGACACCTTGGGAGCAAATATCAGAGGAACTGATGGATTGAGCATCTATTGGGTGGGCCTGTGATGAGTCATCATTCTATAAAGGATCATGATGATGATGATTGATTTATTGATAGTTATAAAAGAATAATTGTAAAAATATAACCGGACAGAAAAAACAAAAACAAAGAGTTTATGGAAATTACTAGCCATGATTACTGTCTTCCCATTGCTCACCCAAAATGCTGGCTGTCCAGTCTCTAAGATTTAAACTTGTGGTACTATAATTTATTAGTGTGCAGATTACTTTAAATATTCAAATTTCTGTAAGAATATACATAAGAGAATTTAAATAAGAAACTTATTTGCTGTGTCCAAAATAAACTGCACAAGTATAACTGTTTTTATTTTCTATAGTTTTTTTGCCAGGAGCTTATTGCTCTGAGAGCCATACGAGATGTGAATGTGCCAAAATTTCTAGTGGATGACTTGAAACTATTTAGTGGCATTGTGTCTGATTTATTCCCCAACATCAAGTAAGCTGTATTCTCATTAGAAGCTTCATTTACATTGTCTTCCCTATTCTCTCTGCCTCTGTCTCTTTCTTTCTGTCTATCTCTGTTTGCCTGTCTCTCTCTCTCTCTCTCTCTCTCTCTCTCTCTCTCTCTCTCTCTCTCTCTCTCTCTCTCTCTCTCTCTCTCTCTCTCTCTCTCTCTCTCTGTCCCTTCTATTTCTCTCTGTCTCTGCATGTCTTTGTCTCTATCTATCTTTTGCTGTCTATCTGTCTTGACACTGTGTCCTTGCCTCTTTATCTATCTGTCTGTCTGTCTGCCTGCCATCCATCTGTTCATCTGCCCATCCATCCATTTGTCATTCCCCTTCTAGAAAACAAAAATGAAAAAGAAATAGAGTGTTTCTATCACTTGATACAAGTATAAACTAAACACTTATGTGATCTAACAAACATGACTACAGTGATTTGGTTTGATTGCACTTTATACTATCACATTACATAGCCATATTAGATGCATACTAGCATAGTTATTAGTGTGCTTGCCTGTCAAGACAATGGTTTGGGTTCAATCCCCAATCAAAGGCAAAGTTGTTTTTTTTTCCAATCTGTATAGCTCTGGGGTCGACCCAACCTCCTAAAAGTGGGTACCATACAGTTTTGACATTTTTTTTAGAGTTACCTGGGAATTAAAGGTGATGAGTATGGAAACTGGCTACTCCTCATTTGTCATGGTCTAGAATACAACCTAACACTTCATAAAAATCTGCTATGAGACCATCATTACCTTTATTTTAATTGGATGCACATGTTCAATTAGTGCAAAATACTTTATAAGTTATAGGTTAGTAAAAGACCTTTTACAAGTTTTGAGAAGTATATACGGGCTGTGGCAGTATATAGGTCAGTGAACTTGCCTGCCAAGACTGTGATCCTGGTTCAGTGTCCTGGCATTGCAAAATTACGAGTATTTATTTTCTGACCAGTATGGCTTTCAAGTAAGTTCAGCCTCATAAAAGTAGATACCTGATATTTTCAGAGTTTTCTGGAGAATATTTGGGGAGAAAAGTGATGAGGAAGGGAGCTGGCCAACCACCTCATGTTATGTGCTAGAATACTTAAAGAGCTAACACTTCACACCTCAGATTGTGTCATCAGACTTCCTTTAACTTTACTGGGTATCAGCAACATCAAGTGGCTGGCATGGGTGATCTTGCTTCTACACATCTTGTGTTCTCAAACAGCATTTATCAGTTCATGTGCTGATACCTTTCCATGCCATAAGGCTATAATCATCATTTAACAGTTCCTTTTCAGAACATCGCTGTCATCATATTTCACTGAAAAGATTCTCAATCCCTTGCAAGTTCCCCTGCCTTAAGCATTTTCATGTCCAAGGTGCCTTCAGTTATCTTTGTCCATCATTGTGTTGGTCGACCCCTGTCTCTTCTTGCAAGAACCTCACCTTCCATCACTGTTCTTTCCAAACTACTATGACTTCTAACATGGCCTCAGTACTTCAGTTGCCAAGACATAAAGCTTTTTATGTGCCAATTTTCATCAATATCCAGCTCTTGTAGAATGTCAGTGTTTATCTGTCTCTCAGCCCATGATATCTAAGACATTATTGTGCAACATTTGAGTTCAAAAGTCTCAATTTAATTCGTTAATGATTTTGAAATGGTCCCTGGCTCACATTCATACATTGTAATTTCATACATTGTAAGGGTACACCATTATGATCATCATTATTAAGTGACATACCACCTGGCATGGGCGATCATGCTTATTTACATCTTAGATCTATGGCAGCATGTATCATGTTGTGTGCTGACACACTTCTGTGGCATGATACCAGGTTATTTGGAATCTTCTCTAAGGGTCTATATCATGTAACATAACATAGTAATTAAGTGTAATTTACAATAAGCTAAATGCCTTGCTATGTTTCATAATTGTTTCTAGAGAGGAGCACATTGATTATGGAGAGCTGGAAACTTCGTTGAGAAAGTCTTGTCTCAAGAATGGACTCAAGGATGTGGATGGTTAGATAATTTCTTGACACAGTTTTGTTTTATCATAACACAATAGAACATTTTTTCCCCCTGCTTTTCCATCCTGTTTCAGGATATTGCTGTCAACACCAGCATCTTTCAGCCGTATGTTGATTCCTAGGCTAGATTACGCTCATCAGCATGCCACGACTTTCTGAGCGACCGGCTCCATACTCTCATAAGTCACTGGCGCGACTCGAACCACTTCTAATTCTCGTGCGCTCACGTCGACCACGAGAGTATTCGGGATTAACGGAGAAAGCTTCTAACCCCTCGGCCAGGCAGCCGGCACATAATAGAACATTTAATATAATTAATAATTAATAGAACAAAAGAACATTTCTTCATAACTTTATTTGTATATATATTGTTTTGTTATCTAAGCGCTTGCTTGCTTTGAACTCAAGTATAGTCCATACCTGTGCTAATACTTCTAGTGCACTGGACTAAGTTTTGCTTGTGGATTAGTTTCCCCTACAACCAGTGACTCTCACCATCAGGCAAACCCACTCTGATTAGAGGTACTTGTAATTGACATCCCCATGTTAAGGACGAGAAGTCAACATGTTAGTCCAGCTGACGGGTGAAGAGGTTGAACCCGCTACCTCGGTATCAGCACACTGGAGGTTTAAGAGTGAACGCTTCTATCCATTAGGCCATGTTAACCTTCGTATATATAGTTAATTTTGTTGTTCTTGTTGTTTGTGTGTCTGCGGTTGGAGGGTTCAATCCACACACCAGTCAGTCTGTTGGACTTAAACGTTGATTTCTTGTTAAGAAAGCAGTGGCAAACTACTGAACGCAAAATATCCTAGTATCCCTGGGGTTGGGGTTGATTGCAACATCCTGCAAAGCTCATGACATATTTCTTTTAGTTGTTGATGAACCCTCTGAGAGACTAAGTTTTAACTCTTAAGTTTGAGGAATTTTCATTTGGGGCGCATGAGCACCAAGAAGGGCTTGCATCTGTCAAAGGGAGCTTGGTGTCAAGCATTTTCTCCTGATCTGTTACCAAGTGTAAAAATAGCTGATTCCTTTATCTGCAGGTATAGGCTAAAATAGATGATATATAGAGATGGGGGATTAATTCTTTTAATAATTACAAATGCCATTTTGGCTTTATCAACATCTGTTTTCAACTATTTGATGTTAGTTGGATTCTAAAAGGAAACGTAATAATGTTGTTTCCTTTTATTTATTTGGAGCTGTGGCTGCTAGCGGTTACTACACTTGCTTTCCACAAGGTACTATATTGGCAGTAAATGGCAGTTTTTTTGGTAGTACCAGGATTTCGGAGCGAATGACCGAGAAGCTAATAATGTCGGGTTCTCCTTGGCAGACCGGGGTTAGAATCCTTGGTAAGGTGTGGATATTTTTTTCTGTCGGGGCAGAAAAGAAAAACCCTGACCTACACAGTCACGGTGACTGCACTAGCCAAGTGGACTTAATTTGTAAGGCTCAAGCCCTCCTGTCCTACACAGACAGATTTTTGACAGACATTGCAAGGATTCTTGTATGTTCTCAGATTAGTATGACAATGGAGTTAACTAATCCTTCATTAAATGGGTAATATAATGAATTTTCTGTGAAATATCTGGGACATAAAGGTGGCATGAAAGTTAACTGGCAACCCTACTTCACACCCCACAGAAAGTATCTGCCACAAGGCTGCCATTATTTTGTTTTTTAAACCAGCTAAATGTCTTACTGTTGTAAAAATTGCACATAAAGTATAATATAAATATTATGAAGCTACAAATTCATTATTTGCAAATGTTATACAGGTTTCATCAACAAGTGTATTCAGCTCTACGAGACAACTGTAGTTCGTCATGGCCTCATGTTGGTCGGACCAACATGCTCTGGTAAAACAAAGGTATAAAACTAAATTACTTTGCAAAATGTGGGCATTTGTTTGTGACACATGCATGCATTTACACTATGACTTTGTTTTCGTCATGAGTTGACATGTGGCAAGGATGAGTATTTTGTGTGGCTTTCACTGGTACAGGAATGGAGCAATTATAGGCCACCACCTGCTATAAAAAAATCCATGATGACGATGACATATGACTTAAATTTAATTCCTATGACTACAGTAACATATGACTTATAATTTAATTCCTAAATTCTAAAACATTATTTTCATATTATCAATACACAGACCATCTTTTTGCCGCCTTTATCCAAGAAGGGTGGGTCCAATAAATAGCATATGAATTTACAAGTATTAATATGGAGGGCTTCAAATGAAAAAACTTACAAGTGTGATAGAAATTACAATACCCATGTCATTGTCGTGTAATCCTGTCAATATTGTTGTTAAGGATGTCAAGAGTGTTAAGCACATGACATCACAGTGAAGACAAACACAGTGATGTCATAAGAACAGTTTAAAGATGGCCACCCCACTTTTGACATTCATCTGTGATTTGATCAGAAAAGGTGTGAAACCTATAGAAATTAATTGGCAAATGAAGGTCTACTATAGTGATGCATGCTTGCCATTCCAGCAAGTGTATGAGTGTAGTAGGAAGTTAAAAAAAAAATGGTGTGACTTCTGTGGCAGACTTTTCATCCTGATGAAGAGGTACAGCAGGTGGTGCATGAGTGGTTATACGTGCGACCAAGAAACATTTTTTATACAGGAATCCAAGCACTTGATCAGCACTGGAGGACTCACATTGAACACGGTGGTGACTGCATTGAAAAATGATACATTTGTTCTTTACTTTTTCAGAATACATTCACCAAAAAAATAACCATTTATGGTTTTCATTTGAAGTCCTCACGTATATGACAATAAATGTATCCACCAATGGGTTACCTGAGCCAATAAGGGAGATGAAGAACAGTAACAGTGCTAACCTATCTATGCATATCATAAGATGGACTAAGGAGGGTTAGAGTTGAGTCAAGAGCCGACATCATAGCTTCTGGGACATTCTCATATGTGTTCATCTTATGCCATACCAACAAAATCCTAAAGTCTAGTGCTACTTTATATAAAGGAGCACAGAAAATAATTTTTGTTATTACTACCATCATACTTAGGTGCACACATCATTGCTCTCTAACATTCATCCACTATGGCCAACCTTTCACTGGCAGCCACTCATGCATTGTGTGGACGACCACTGGAGCACTCCTTAGTTTTCACGCTCAGACCACATGCACATCTCCATTGCTTCCAGTTCCTCACCTTAGTTACCATCCCATACCCCGTTCCCCATGACCCACAGACTCCAACGGCTGCCTCTTTGGGAGTAGGTCATATTCATGTCGGTATCATAGCCTGGAACTCTGAGATAAGCAGCAAATAATTTTTTTCAAACGTTCATTTTCTCTTCATTGTTCTCATTATTGTTATCATTTTATTCTTCTCATCCCGTTCTTATGACATAACATAGTCACTGGAGGGTCTTCTCCGTGATTATATGTTATGTTTTGTGTATGTATCAGTGTGCTGGTGAAGGCTAGTTGCCTTAACATTCCTTGTATTGTTTTGTAATTCTGTTCTGTAAAGCTGCATTACTTTGTGTTGTTTTACATTGTTTATGTTTCATAACATGGCAGGCTTCAAGGTGAAGGGGTTACGGACGCAGTTCGTAATCCTGCACATCGCGTTTGAAACAGAGATGTCGGCAGAGTTGGCAGCAAACCGTCTTGCATTGGTTTTTTAATGAAATTGCATGGTTGCTGGTCGTTCAGAAAGCAGTGGCAAACTACTGAAAGTATGCCTGCTCAGGAGTCACGAACAGCCAAATAATTCTGGGGTTGACTGAATATGTCCTGTAAAGGATAGGCTACTGACTTAACTTATGTTTCATATTCAGTGTTATGAGATGTTGCAAAAGGCTCAGACAGGTCTCAAAGGTCATCCCTCGCCAGCCATGACTGACTTCCAGACCACACATGCCTATGTCCTCAACCCAAAATCTATCACCATGGGCCAGTTGTATGGTGAATTTGATCTTCTCACACATGAATGGTGAGTATGTAACATTGCAAACCTGTTTTGTTGTAGATCTTCTGTTTCTGATTAATGATGTGTACAGATAAGTAATGTTTATGTTTATATTTTCTTGAAGTGTTTTCCATATAGTTGTGTTGGTATGTACTTCTTGTTTCTGTGCTGACAAAAACTTTGGCCACAATGTCCATTTTGTTACTTGTTGCCATCTACTTCTTGTATTTTTTGGTGATTCCTTCATTAAATTTTTGTTTGGGCACTAAGCTCATCTCTTAATATGATAATGATAATCTGCCTGGGTATATTTTTAGGTCTGTTGATAATAAAATTGCTTAATCCTGTGCAGGAAACATCACCAAATAAGGCCTAATCATGGCCAGTCCTGATATGTTGTGCTGAATCATGACCTGGTTAGATCCTCCCCACAGAGTGAAGTCATGCACATGCCATTGGTTTCTGGACTTGGATCAGGGAAGAAGACTCTGCAACACAATCCTAGCAGAAATGGTACTTTGGTAACAGATCTAGAGGAAAGTCTCTACACCAACCTCACTCTGGTGGATGGAAGCATTTTTCAAAGTCTAGATGACATGAATGTCACTGCATTGGATTTAAGAATTAAAAATTCAGTCTTCCATTGAATTCACAACTAACCAACCAATCAACCATCTAACCAACGAGTCAAAAAACAAGCGACCAACCAACCAATCAATAAAAACAACTAATAACATGTCAACCAATGAAGAAACTAAAAAAAAAAAATTGTCCCGAAGCAGTTTCCTGCTTTGGATCTGTGAGGTGATAGCTCCATCACATTCTCTAGGGCTGTGAACAATGAGTAAGGGGGGGGGCAATCTTCCTCCCTCTCTTTGGGAAGCACTGAACCCAGGTATCAAACCTGCACCTGGTCATGAACATGACATTACCAGCACAGTTCGCTATCAACATCGCTAGTGCACTAACTGAACCAACTCAACAACCACTTAATCAACCAACTTAATATGATGATTACTGTCATCACTTGCTTCTCTTTAAACATTTCTGTGAGGGGGTTAAAGCAATGATTATCTGGGACAAATGGAGATACAGCAATAATTATCTGAGATTTATGAAGATACAGCAATAATTATCTGAGATTAATGGAGGTACAGCAATAAATTATCTTGAGATCTTATGGAGATGCTGGAAGAGAGAGAACTAGCCACCCCATCTCATATGTCCATGACCTAAAATATGTGACAGCCTAATATTTCAAACCTTAATGGCAGTTACAGCTTTAGGACCATCATTACGTTTTATTTGGCATGAAACCCACATGTTGTTTGGTGCTGTTATGCACACTGATATTTGATATATAATAATATGACATAGAAGATAATAAATAACATTGTCTGTTTGTGAAAATTCTGACAGGACTGATGGCATCTTGTCAACATTAATTCGTATTGGAGCCACTGCTACAGATGAGGACAAGCGCTGGTTTGTGTTTGATGGTCCTGTGGATGCTGTTTGGATTGAAAATATGAACACTGTCCTCGATGACAACAAGAAGTTGTGTCTGAGCAGTGGAGAGATCATCAAGCTCACAGAAGTGAGTAGAGATGCATCAGTGATTGTTTTCTACGAAGGGGCTTCAAATCAAAACCTTAAAAGTGTGATAGAAATTACAACAACAATGCCATTGTCTTGTAACCTGTCAATATTGATGTTAATAGATGTCAAGAGTGTTAAGAATGTGACATCATACATCATCATCATCATCATCATCATCAAGTGCTCTGCCAGCTGGCGTAGGCATTCATGACTCTCCACAGATCTCGGTCTTTGGTGTTCTGGATCATCTCTGCTGCTGATATTCCTCCATGCCACTGTCTCAATCCATCCAGCATCATTTCTCTTGGTCTGCCTCTGCCTCTCTTCCCCTCGATCTTTCCAGTTGTCACAATGTTCTCCAATGCCTCTCTTCTCATCACATGACCGAAGAAAGCTGTTTGTCTCTTTCTTATTGTTGTATATAATGTTCTAGTTTCATTAGCCTGTTTCAGGCAGTCGTTGTTAGTTACTCTGGCAGTCCAAGGAATTCGCAACATTCGTCTCAGGAACCACATCTCTGTTGCTTCTAATTTCTTCTTAATTTATTCATTTACATTCCAAGATTCACTGCCATACACAAAACTGGTTCTACATAGCATTTAAGCACTCTCTTTCTTACATTAAAGTATAAAGATAGTAACTTATTGCATAAGATACTCTTCATTTTCTGAAATGTGGCTGAAATGCGACATCATACACGGTGACAATATAAGGGCAGTTTACAGATTGCCGTCTCACTTTTGACATGCACCAAAGAGGAGCAGTGTTCTGTTATCCATTTGTTGATCACTTAAGGAGTGAAACCTATAAAAAAAAATTGGCAAATGAAGGTCCATTATGGTGATGCATGCCTGTCAGTCCAGCAAGTGTATGAGTAGAGTAAGAAGTTTCAAAACTCTTTGGTACAGCAGGTGGTGCATGAGTGGTTGCACACACTACCAAGAGAATTTATTTCTACAGAAATCCAGGCACTTTATCAGCGATGGGGGACTTGCATTGCATGTAGTGGTGACTACATCGAAAAACGATACGTTTGTTCATTACTTTTTTCTGAGTATTAGTTAGTTAGTTAGTCTTTCCTCTTGAGCCTAAGGGCAGAAGTCCTGACTCTCCATGCTTGGCGGTTTGCTGCTACCTGTTGTAGATCTTGGATGTTTACTTGGCCATTGAATGAGCCTTCTCTGATGATGGTTCTACGCAGGGTCTCTCTTGATCTTCCCCGTTTTCTTTTCCCTACCGGTGACCATATGAGGGCTTGGTAGGGGATAACATTTAGAGCCAGAAATCTGATTCTGAAACAACGGGAAGTTTTATGATGGTGGTTTGTTGGACCGCCGATCAACCATCCCAAGCGAAGCTAGAAAGAAACATGTCTCGCCATCTTGACCTAAAACCGAAAGTTTCTGAGTATGTTCATACAAAAATTTTAAAAAAATGTATTTAAGGTTTTCATTTTACTCTCACTCGTATTATCTCATCTTATTCCATAGACCATTTTTGCTTATATAGTCATCCTTTGGCATCATAAACCATGGAAAAGATTAGAAATTGTCATATGCTTTCTTAAATTTACTTTCAGATTTATTTGTGATAAAATATTTTGACATGAGAGTCAAAGCCACATGTACATTTCGTTTTTAAAAACATAATGTTTTATTAGTTCATTTATATAGAAATGTCTTTGAGATTTCAGAAATGTTTTTCTAAAGAAGAATGCTGAGAGCACAAGTCTGGTTTTTTCCCCCTCCCCCTTTTATCCTCTATTGGAGCCTTCAATCAACTTTTGTTTAATCATCAAATCTTTGCTATCTCCTGCAGCTTCCTCTATACCCTCCTGATAATAAAATCTGTGTTTTTAATTATCTTCTCCATATTTTTTTAAGTTTCCCTCTTCTTCTATAGTCCTGTGAGTTATAGAAAAATAACTTTCTAGCTATACTAACATCAGTGACAGCATCTTTTTTTCACATCTTGATTTACTGCGATATGTCTAATTCTTTATCTAAACTCTGCATTAGTGATTATGTCATACCGTTTTATTCCTTCTATTCTGTGGAGTCACCAGTCAATGCATGTTTGTAGCTTAAGAAGAAGAAGAAGCTGATGTATTAAAAAAGAACATTATTATTACATTTGCTATTTGCTGTATGTTTCATTTATGTGATATTTTCTTGACAGTCTATGACAATGATGTTTGAAGTGGCTGATCTTGCTGTGGCCTCGCCTGCTACCGTCAGTCGTTGTGGCATGGTGTATTTGGAACCAACCTATATTGGCTTGGAACCCTTTGTTGAGTGCTGGCTGAAGAAAATTCCAGAAGTAATCTGGCAGCACAAAGAAAAACTTGAGGGACTTTTCAAATTTTTCATGCAGGTAAGTTGTTTTAATAACAAAATAATAGACTATGTAATGGTTTTATTTATGTTAAATCTTCCTGTCTGTGAAAATGAATATAATTGTTATACTAACACATCTCGTCTTACTCGTAGTTATTCTTCTTTCACCATTTATCTTACATTGAGGCATATGCCCTCAACCAGCTCACTCCAAGCCCTAACTATCCCATGCTGCCCCATCCATGTCCTCCTCATATTATCCATTTCTGTTTCTTCTTCTTCTGCTGTGTTCATCCGGAGTTTTTTTTTTCCCGGACGTGCTTGCGTTGTGTGCCTGTTTACAGCAGAGCTGCATTCTTGCGCCATTAGGCAGACACATCCGACTTCTGTTGATCCATTTCTGTTTCAACTTCTCCTCTTTATATGTTTTTTAAGTTTTCATTCATTTCTTTTTGCCCTGTGGATTCCAGACACAGAATTGTCTAGTTAAACTAATCTAAAGTTTTTTCAGTGTATGCCTTCCCTAATATTTTGAAGATTGCGCACAACCGACTACTGATATTGCCGATTGTGTTCTGGTACACACTTTAGGCCTTGTCCATGTACCAGAATATGATTAGCGTTACTGGTAGTGGCTTGTGCTCAATCTTCAAAACCCAAATCCCAAAACAACCAAATAAATCACTGGTATTTGTCTAGTTCTCTACAAGAACTCCACATTGCAGATCCTGTTATAATATTTTAGTCCTATTTTGCATCTTAGTTATTACACTGATGTTATTAATAAAGTGTCTTTTGACCCAAACAGTTGTAACTGTTCCTTCTATCCCACCATTGTTTAACTCTTCTTGTCATGTCATCTCAGGTCATTCAGTCTGAATAGTACCAGAAAAAGTGGTAAATGCTGCCAAGCTGGCAAAGAAATCCTAATGAACACAAAGTAATACTGGGAAGCTCGAGAGAGGGAAACACAATCAAACATTATATATGTCTACAAAGGGCTGGACATGAATTAGTTGAGTACCTGCGCTTCATTGGGAGGTGAAAGCAGAAGAAGAATCTGTTCACTTGATCACTCTTAACTCTGTGTGTATACGTGCAGTAACTATCTTTACAAGCTTCCTTTTAGGAATAAATTTCAGGTCTTGATTAGTAATAGCAGTTTGAAGGTCATTGCTTCATATCGAATTATGGCTGAAAATTCCATCACAAGTCAAAGTACAGATTTCTAGAAGAGATAGACAGGACATCTAAAGTAGAATGACAGGAAATCTAAAGTGGAATGACAGGAAATCTAAAGTGGAATGACAGGAAATCTAAAGTGGAATGACAGGAAATCTAAAGTGGAATGACAGGAAATCTAAAGTGGAATGACAGGAAATCTAAAGTGGAATGCAAGTATTTTATGTAGTCTCAACTACTGGTAAATGCAGAGATATTTTATGCCACCTTAGATGGTGCACAGTAAACTTAGTAGGTAAAGTCATGATTAAAGAACCCTTTTCACGTTATTGAACATATTGGGTGTACGATGCTGGCTACATATGTTTAGACCAACTAGCACTCAGTGGGTAATGTGGTCAGTTTCACACCAGCTGCCTTTACTGCCCAGGACATCCATTTTAGACTGGGTTAACCTGGAAGCTCAGGTCAATGAACAAATCCACCCCCTCTTTCCCAATTAGAAAAGAAGATTCAAACACATGACCACTGGACTAGCTGGGCATGTATATGTGCTAACCATTGCAGCAGTATGCTAAGTGTTATTTTCATATGTAACTTAGTTGTGAGATTACTAGTACTGCCCCCTGTGTCACACTCTTCCCCAGTGTTATCTGACCTGCCTGGTCTGGGGGTCTCACCACCAGATCTCTTTCTTATTAGGTTTTCTTTCATGGTTGTTAGCGTTTCTTGACAAGTTTTGCAGAAGGTAATCTGCCGTTGCTTTCCTTCTGGGCAGTGATTGTACTAGTCGGTGAACATAGCCATTGTCTCTACTGATGAGATCATCTGCCTATCGCTGCAGAGTGCAGACCATAACCAACAACAATCAGTCAGCTGCTCTCACACTGCATCCACCACCTGCTTCCATGGCTTCACGTAACCCTGATGGGGGGGCTAAATGGGTACTCCACCTTGCCCAAAGATGTCCCCTAGACTAATGGAGGAAAAGAGATGTCTTACATATCCTTTTATAGGGGATATCCCTACCCTGCTAACCACTAGTTGTGAGAAGTTCTTTCATATTGTTAAATGGTATTTTGACCATTCATATTCTCTTTCTTATTTCTGTCTCACAACTATCATCCTATGTTATTAATGTCCAAATTTATCCACATGGAGAAATGGTTCCAACTGTTGATGGGGCTCTTGTATTTTCCTTACTGAAGCTGATGGACTGCTTTTTTGAACCCTTCATGCTAAAAGATGTAAGTTATTGTTTTAGTTTGACATTTGTGAATAATTATTTTAATTGTGTTTAGTACATCTGCACCCCCTGTAGATGGCCAGCCCATGGATCGTGCGGATGTTATTAACGCCCTTAAAGATATGGCGAGAACAGAGGATTTTGACGCCAGTGATTCCACATCGCTCTCCAGGATGAAAGACCTGGGAGTAAGAATCGGCACAGCCAGACGCGAGAGGTACATCGGGAAAAACAAAGCGCCTCGTCAACCAACACAGAACTGGCACTATTAGCCACCGGACGCTGATGCATATGCTGGGGGGAGGATCTGAGCACCTATGGACATGTCCGGAGTGCAACGAAGATACCCCAACTGATAACTAACTAACTAACTAACTAATGTCCAAAGTCAGAAAAACCAAGGTACTCACATGTTAATGATCTGTTAACATTTTCTAGTTTTTATAAATTGTTTTCTGAAGCCTGCCATGACATTTCTGCGAAGTGAGATGCGAGAAATGGTTCCAACTGTTGATGGGGCTCTTGTATTTTCCTTACTGAAGCTGATGGACTGCTTTTTTGAACCCTTCATGCTAAAAGATGTAAGTTATTGTTTTAGTTTGACATTTGTGAATAATTATTTTAATTGTGTTTAGTACAACTGCAAGAAAGCATGTATTCTATTTAACTGAGTCCACTTGTGTAGAGAAATAGATAATATTTCTTTGGAACATTTAATTTACAAACATCAACATCAGTCACAAATGTCATTATTACAAGTTCAAAATGGATGCTTGTATAATAAATAAAAGCTGAGTTGTTGAGTTGAGTTGATGTCTCACTAAGAACATGTTTTTGCACAATCTTATATTTATCTGTGTAGCATATTAATCTCTGTTTTACAAGTTGAATCATAGATTTAAAAACACCTACACACATAACACAGCACTGATACAATTTAGAAAAAAAAATATTTATATTTAAAAAAAAAAATTATGGTAATACATAGCATCAATTCAAACAGTTGTGTACATTGAATAATTTAGATCTTTCTATTTTGAGAATTGTGGATAAATTGTGGAATGATATACTTTATTTATTTATTTTTTTTCATTTTGTTGAAGTTTGCCAGTATGTTATTGTTATAAAATAAACGATAAAGAAATAATAAGATCCGATGACATTTTTAATTATTTTGCATCAGAGATCTTCTTGAAAAGAAGTTCTGATTATGTGATATGAATGTCAGTTGTGTAAGCTCAAACAAACTATTTTTTCTTGTTGTTGAAAGTTGTTAAGCTACAGGTTTAGTTTATCCTTTTTGTGATTCACTACTGTGAAGCTTCTTTTTCTTTTAAATGTCTGTGTCTGTTTTTATTTAGATTAAAAGAGAGCATTGGATAGCATTGAAGGGAGTCTCTGTGGTGAAGTGGTCAAGTTTGACTCGGGCTCCGAAGGTTGAAGGTTCGATTCCGGGCCGCGTCCTTCGGTTTATGATTAAAATTTTTCGGAGACTCCTGTGGGTCATCACTAGAGCTACAGAGTTCATGCTTGGTGCGATGCTTTCCGCGCTGCGGAAAGAGACCGAGCCATATGGGATAAAACCCGGTGCAATGAAGTCAACCCTGTCGACTTTTAAGCGACTTTTTATTGGATAGCATTAGTGACCATCTATTTCCACTTTTGATTATTCTTTCTTCTGAAGTTTCCGACTGTTGTGGTATTCTGTTCTTTCCCAGAATCTCTAAGAAGTTTAAACTGTTTTCTTTGTCTAGATTTAAGTAATGCAAATCCCATTTTAGGTAATTGTTAAAGTAATTTTAATTGGTATATTGAATATTGTAAAAATTGGGAAAATGTACAAGATATAAATATCCAAAAATAAATTATGGGATAGGACAGAAGAACTGGCATGCATTTATGTGCAACAAATGCAGCAACATCAAATTTTCCAAGCAAAAGAGTGCTTTACATGAGAATGTAATGTTTTTGCAGTGCAGTATAACATGTTATATAGGTAGACAGTGTGCACAGCTTGGTGTGAATTGGGGTAAGCAGAATGTGCTATGCAGTATGAGTTGCTATAAGCTTCAGTGTTGTAGGCTTTTTCAATCCTTATTGCATGGTGTAGATTTCAAAATGAATATTCTGGTTTGGACTCATTTTCATCATTCCGTGCTATCTCAACATTGAAAAATTGGTTGTTATAAGCCTCCAACACATTCTGTCCTGCACCGTCACCATGCACTCAGACATTCTTCTTCCAGCCTATCTCTTGATGTTGTCTGCCCACCTGTAAAGTTATCTTCTTCTTACCTGCTTTCCATCCACACTTCATTCCAGCACATCTTTTGTGAACCTATTTCCTGTTACATACAAGCAGTTATTCAAGTTTACTTTAAACAGTATAAGGAACACAGCAAGACCACACTGAACATGTCAGTGCAGGATGTTGTTACATCTGAGACTAATGCATACAATAACATCATCTCATCTCATCTTATCTCATCATGTTCTTCTTGTACCTTGTGGTGTCAGGGTGAAGCATAAACAGCGAAAGAGTGCCTGCTTATGGACTTCTTGCATCAATATTCCCTTGGATTCTGCTATTCCCACAGTCCATCATTTACATGGTTGACCTCTTCCTCCTAACAAATCACTGATGGGAGGTTAGCTTAGCCAAATAGATAAAAGCACTCGTTCTTAAACATCCGGCGTGCTGATCCCGATGTAATGGGTTCAAACCCTGTAATGGGTTCAACACTGGTCAGGTAGAATAAAATGTTGACTTACTACCCTTGACTATGCGATGTAAATTACAAGTACCTCTGAAGTCTGAGTGGGTACCCCTGATGGCAAGGGATGCTTGTAATAGGGAAAGCTAATCCACACCTAAAAATCAGTCCAGTGCATTAGAAGTTGCAGCATGTGTGTGGACTGCTAGAGTCAAAAGCAAGTCAGTGCAAAAAAAAAAAAGAAAAAATCAATGAAGAGAATTCCAATGGCAGCAATCATGAAATATGTGCACAAAATGGCTAGAATTATATAAAAATGTCAAGGCAACTAATGTCACTTTATGCACATGATAAATTATGCCAGGAATAAAGATGCCCTATGGCAACTTTACGAACCTTGAGTAAACACAAGAAAGTTGCAAGGCTGCATTTGATAACTTTCACATGTAGAATCTCACTGTACACAACAGAACACTAGGATGAACAAAAAGTTTCTTGGTTGAGCTAACCCTTGGGTTTTATACCCATCAGAGTTCTACCACCCAAGAATATCTTCACATGGATTTCCACCTGCAGCAGTCTCTGTATCAATTGATCTCACTTACCCAGCATGCTCACTTAATTGCCACATGGTTTAATGTGAAGGTTTGGGGTTGCTCATCTACTTGCCATTTTTAAACTCCTGTTCCAAAGACGAAAATCTATTGCTCTTCAAAATCTAAAAGAATAAAAAAGAAAGTGAGTATATTGTGGATTGGGACTGTTAGATCTACAAAAATTAGATTTGTAAGAGCATGCATATTTCCCATTGCACCATACACCTGTGAGACTGGACACTTACTAAAAGAGCTGAACAGCCATAAATGCCTTTGAATATAAATGTTATAGATGGGTTCTTAGAATATCTTGGATCTAGAAAAGAACGAATGCATCAGTACAAGAAGATCTGAATATTGAAGAAAGTTGACTATTAAAGAGATAAAATGAAGAAAATTGAAATATTTTGGTCACTTGAAACGTCATGAAAGTTTGGAGAGAACAATAATGGAAGGGTATATGCCCGGGAAGAGAGGAAGAGGAAGGCCAAAGAGAAGATGGGTGCAGGGTGTGGCAAATGAGTGTATCGGACGCAGGACATCTTGCTTATCACCGAGAAGTTTTCCAGAATGTTGTAATGGGAGCGAGGTTCTGCAAGGGACATGCTACTGAATGAATGGATTTTCCAAATCCTAGCCACATCGGTCCTCAACCCAGGGTAGTACATAACATATGTTGGCATGGATTTGTGTCTGTTTATTTGCCTAAATTCATTGTGATTGTTTGAACTTGATCTCAATAAGTAATATTTCTTCACTTTGTTTTCCTTACATTCATCATGATCTACATTTCTGCAGCTATAATAATGGTTCAAAATACCAAAAGATAGTCATATTTCCAGCAACATCATTTTTAGGAAGGGCAACATTTCATTTGTTCATAATTAGAAATACAGTGCACAGTGAATAGTAATATTTCCAGCATCATTTTAGGAAACATAACATTTCATTTGTTCATAATTAGAAATACAATGCACGGCTTTGCTGGTTTGCTTTTTCCGTGTGCATGTGTGTGCATGAGTGAACATTGCTAACTGCTGGCACACTTATGTTTGGCTGACCTGTCACTATGTTTTAGCTGAATTCCTACATGGTATGATCTTTTGTTATGCAATGTAGAACCCACTTGTGCATCGTAAAGTGGTAAGTATAATTACATTGTAGTTCATATTTTCAGCTCTACTTTTATATAATTTATTAAACACATATACTTGCTTTTTTCCCCCTACATCTCATGTAATATTATTATAAATATTAGTAAACTTAGATTATGTTGGTGACACCTATGTTTATAATTACTTCTGATCTGCTCTTGGTACTGGGTTGAAGTCTGTTGATAATAAATATACCTACTTCCTGTGGATGAAATATTACCAGTCTAGACATAATTTCAGTCAGTTTGTATTTGTTTGTATTTACATTTCTGCAGCCATCAGATGTTTTTCAGCTTGCAGTCAAGCTGAAAAACATCTGATGGCTGCAGAAATGTGGTTTCTGAGGAAAATGCAAAGAATACCATGGACAGATAGAAAAACCAATGACCAAGTACTACAAGAGACAAATGAAAATCGTAGATTGATTAGAGAAATTAGACGTAGACAGTCAAAATTTTTTGGACATGTTATGAGAAGAAATGGACTGGAGAACTTAGTGACAGCTGGCAAGATCGAAGGGAACAGACCAAGAGGAAGACCGAGAGGAAAATACCTGGATGGATTGGCCACATGGCATGGACGAGACAGGAACACTGAGCTGATCCACGACTCTGGTGATCGAGTGAAATGGCGAATCATGACCGCCCACGCTTTCCGGCATGGCACATGATTGATTGATTGTATTTGCTGTACTGAATCATGACCTGATTACAGGTAATAATTTATAAAATTCCTCTCTGGGAATGGGAAGTTCCAATACAGGCCTTGCACACCCAGGAGGTTTCAGAGTTCTAAGAGGGAAAGGAAAGATCTGGAATACAATAAGATGTGGAAGGCAATCCCCTTAAAAATGATACTTTGTAACCAATTTGGGAGAAAAGTCTGTACTGTAAAGTCTGTACCTCACTCTGATAGATGCAAGCCTTTTTAGGGTTCAAATGACCTGAACATCACAGGGTTTTAATGACATGAATATCACATGATTCAAATGACCTGAACATCACAAGATTCAAATGACCTAAATATCACAGGATTCAAATAACCTGAATATCACAGGCCTCAAATGACCTGAATATAATAGGGTTGAAATGACCTGAATATCAGAGGGCTAAAATGACGTGAACATCGCAGGGTTCAAATGACCTGAATAAAAGAGGGTTCAAATGACCTGAACATCACAGGGTTCAAATGACCTGAACATCAATGCAACAGGCTTGGAGTTAAAGCTCAGTTTTCAAGAGTATTCACCAAGCAATCAAACCAACCATTGACTTCAAAATACAACACAAGTTCCATAGCAGAAACCTGCTCTGGGTATGTCAAGTAGTAGGACCATCACATTTTGTAAGTCTGAGTGCTTGAAGGAACAGGTAGCCAGATTTTTCACTCTCATATTAAAGCATTAACAGACCACACTCATACCATTGTAAATATAACATGCTAACTGTTACATCAGTTCACTCACTAATTACTTCATAAGTGTAATATAGGGTGGGGTAAAATGATCTGACACATTTGTAACTTTAATAAAACTAAATTAGAATACATGAACAAAAAAGTATTTTTATTTATCAAATGTACACGTGATGCCATTCTGTTTTATGTTGTTTGAATAATGAAAATCAGTATTTTTATTTTCTAAATGTACATATGATGTCATTTTCTTTTAAAAATTACATCAGTCAAATGTTCACCGTTATTGTCCATACACTGTTGAAGACCTTCGCTAAAGTTGTCCATAACTCGGCTGATCATTTTATGTGGAATAGACTCAATTTCTTGATGAATTGCATCTTTCAATTGTTCAATAACTCATGAGGATTGTTTTGGGACCAATAGCGGAAATTCTGCTTATTCATGCTGCCACACAAATGAAAATGGGCCTCGTCACTGAAAATCAGAATAGCAGTCCAGGGAACCTATTGTTGAATTTCCCCACACAAATCATTATTCAAACAACATAAAACAAAATGGCATCATGTGTACATTTGATAAATAAAAATACTTTTGTGTTCATTTATTCTAATTTAGTTTTATTAAAGTTACAAATGTGTCAGATCATTTTGCCCCACGCTGTATAAATAATTTGTATCCATTTTGTGCTATGATAGATACTAAATACCAAGGTAAAGAAATACTGCTGTTTTCATGATAGGAATACATTTTAATTAATTCTTTAAAACAATAAATAAATTAGGAAGTATGTTAGCTATTATTATAATAAAATAAAGTTTGCATATCCTTTACAGGACATCGCTGTTAACATCAGCATCTTTCAGCTGATTGTTGATTTCTTGGCAAGATTACGCTCAGTAGTTTGCCATTGCTTTCTGAGCGACCGGCTCACATACCCCATAAGTTACTGACGCGGCTAAAACCGCTACCGATTCTCGCCATCGTCATGTTACTCACGAAAGTATATGGGATTACGGAGAAAGTCGCTAACCCCTAGACCAGGGAGGCTGGCTAACTATTATTTCATGGTGAATAATAGAGATTGACTGTTCCTTCATGATTTATGATACATGCAAAATGTGCTTTTTCTCAAGAAAAGCAGAAATAGTGAGAAGCATTAAAGTCTTTATAGTTTAAAAAGAGAAACACTATTTTCATTGACACAGTTTTAATCTGTTTCTTCTTCTTTAGTCCATGCTGTGTGGTGTTGGTTATCATGTCTTCCTGCAGCCTTCTGACTTGTATAATGCCTTTCATTTCTGATACAAATGTTCCTTCATGCCATGATGTCAAGCTGCCCAGCATCTTCTCTAACAGTTTCCTCCTGCCTCTCTTCCCCTCCAACTTTCCCTTTGTCACAATGCACTCCAGCTTTTCCCTTCTCTTGATGTGCCCAAAGAATATTCTACCTCTGATGCGAGTAACCAGCTCTCTCTGTTAGTTTACTTCTTTCAAGGAATCTTCATTACATTTGTTATCCATTTAGTCAAATACTAAAAGTATTAGTGCCAATTATTTAAAGATGGTTAGTGAAAATGTGATTGTGTTTCAATCATTAAAAGCTTTAATTTTTATGAAAGTAGTAATTTGTGATCATTACTTATCATACCTGTATATATCCATATCTCCCCACACATACATTTAATAAAACCTTCACTCTTGTATGTATTATTTGAAAACTTTACCATCATATTAAACCCCAAGTTATTTTTATTTATTTCATATTATTTCCTTTTTTCTTTGTTAATTCATTTGACCCCTAGGGTAAGTTTAGAGATAATACTTGTTTCATTAACTTTCTAAAAATTATTTGTATTGCTGTTACTATGTTAGATGGTTATGTTAACAAAACTTCTTCTTGTAGTATGTAGCAGAAACATTTCCATATTTTAAATAATTGTAATGCTTTATTATCTGCTTTAAAAATGTAGCCTTAAATGACTTCTTCTCTCTCTTCAATTACCTCAGTGAAGTGTGGATGGGGGGGGGGGGGATATAAAGATCTGTTATGTGCTCTTTCTAATATATTTATAAGTTGGTATTCATTTCTCTAAGTTTGTTCTTGATACCATCGCTCCATCTTTATGTGGTCTTACCCTCACTTTGTATCCATGATATTTCTCCAGTGTGGCTCTTTGTGGCAGATGGTACCAGTTCATTCTTGTGAGGTGGCCAAACCATATAATCTGTTGTTCCTTTATGAAGTGCATGACTGGTTTGAGATCTAATCATTTTCTAATTTCCTCACTCTTAATTCTATCTGTCACTGTTACTACCACTCTTCAAAGGCATCTTGTCTCTGTTGTTATGATTTTTATTTATTGCAGTAAGTATCCAATTTTGACATTGGTAGCGTAATTTCAGCCAATCTTCTTCTTATGCGATTTGCTTTAGTACTTATAGGTCTTTCTATGTGACAGGAGTGGCACTAGTTATCCCTTAAATGACTGCCAAAGGTAAATAACCAAGAATTATCCCTATAAGCCAAACTGGCACACACAACATATTATGCAGAAGTTAATATATTCTTATTATATTAGAAAATATACATATTGTGTAATTTTGCAATGATAATGAAAATTTTCTTCTTCGTTCATATTAAGATGTTAACATGAATAAATGTAAATAAATCAGCAGTCAATGTAAAGTTGTTGATATCCCCATGGAGTTTGTCCTTATATAGAGAGAGTGTAGGCCACACTATTTTTATCTGTTCTGCTTATGCTTGCCACTACTGCAGCAAATGTTTAGCTGTCATTTTACCAGTTCCACTGTTACATTTATCAGTATCTCCTATCTTTAGTTTACTACACATGCAGTATTTAAGTCTGTTGTGTCCTGTGCGGATTCTAAAGATTATAACTTGTTCTTTTCAGTTATGGTGGTAATATGCATCATCTGTTTCCTCCTGGTACTATAATTGCTTCTTAAACATCTCCTCTGATCATCATAGATTATTTGTATCATTCTGAGGTAGTCTTCCATCTTCTTTGCTGATCTGTAGATCTTACAATGTGAAGGAATCCATTGTATTACAAACATTTTTAAAAATTGTTGGCATTTCTGACTTTTTGATGGTTTTCTTTAGGTCCACTAGTTCTGTACTGTTTGTGCTCTTTATTATTCAAACAACTGACTTTGCATCCATAAAGAGAGCTATTTGTTTATTTTTAGTTTTCTCTGTCAACAACATTTCTACCTAAGGTTTTAAGCTCTCTGTCACAGCTTTGGAGTTACTGGAGAACTTTCCAATAGCCACTTACTGTCTTCATTGCTCCATTTGTTTAGATTGAGGGGAATACCCTGACTTTTATTTTGTGTTGAGTTTTTGCTCATCCATCTGTATATGCATGAGTACAGGTGCTACTTGGGTTCTTCTGGGTAGTTTAGTGTTGTTTTTCTTCTTTTTGGTTCATTCTAAGTGTGTTTTTTTTCCCTCAATACCAGGTTGTTTTTTTTCTATCATCTCAGACAGAGATACTGTTTTGTTGTAGGTGTTGTTTTCATGTCTCCAGTTATGATTCACGTTCGTTGATTTTCTGTTCTGTTAATACTTTTTTTCTCGACTATTATTTTTACTAATTGACATAATTGTACACACAACACAGTCTGTCTTCATATGCTAACTGAAAGACAATGAGGCACGTCATGGGGAATTAAACCCCTGAACTACACATCAGAAGGCACTTATTTACCACATAAATACACAGTATAAGCTAACTGTGGGATTTATTTCCATAACACATGGATGTGACAAGAAATAAATGTGGTGAGCATTTTCACCAGGACATTTGTTACAAGGAAACATGTTTTTAAGAACAATTAAGAACCTGTAGCCAGCTGACTATTGCTGGATACTCAAAAGAGATAGTATTCAGTCAGATTGTAGGAGATAACCCAATAAAGCTACTTTTAAAATGTTATTTTGTTTGACTTTGGCCAGGTTTGAATATGTATATAGCTACATACTTCTAAGAAGAAACTTAAATTGCATGTAACTCAAAAACCCTACCTGACAGAGAAATAAATAATACATTATAATTAGATTCAGCACAAAAATAAATACAAGTTTCATTCATGAGAGCTGCACATGTCTTCACAATGTAGTTAATTATGATGAAATGTGGTATCTATACTTATACATTTAGGAACCCTTGGTGGCATACTGGTTTAGTGCACGTGCTTACCATGATAGTTGGAAACAGAACTGTCACTGTACTTCACACATTGAGCTCTGTAGTACTGACACAACACTATCCATTTTACAATGTTATTGTGTCACTGTTGGAAACAAAGCTGTCACACATTGAAATCTGTAGTACTGACACAACACCCTCCAGTTTGCACTGTAATTGTGTCACTGTTGGAAACAGAACTGTCACTGTACTTCACACATTGAGCTCTGTAGTACTGACACAACACCCTCCATTTTACAATGTTATTGTGTGACTGTCGAAAATAGAACTGTCACTGTACTTTGCCATTGCTTACTGAGCGACCGGCTCACATACCCCGTAAGTTACCGATGTGGAGAGAACCGCTACCGATTCTCATGCATGTCACATTACTCAGAGAGTATACAGGATTACAGAGAAAGTCGTGTAACCCCTATACCAGAGAGACTGACTAAGATATATTATGCCCACCAAATAGGATTCCTGGCATATTTTCTGTAGATCTCATATGTGCACTGTACAATGAAAACAAGACAAGAAACATTACACAATCTTGTCTGATGCCCTTCTTTATACATTTATAAATATGAACACATAATATTAAAGCATACATGTTAATTTGACTACTAATATGAAGTAGAAATAGTGTTATTGAAACATAAGTTACTGTTAAATTTCACAGTATCATTGCATTCTTAAAAGGAACAGTTGTTAGTTTGCTGGTTGCATTCTCAATTATTTTCATTAACTGTTTTCATAATTTTGTGTTAAACATTATTAGATTCTTTATTTAATTGGAAATGAGTTGTTCCTCACACTCATGCACACATTATTATTTCAATGTATTTTGTTTTAAAAAAAATATAAATTATGACATTTAAACTATTGGTCAAGCAATCCTTAACCCAGAAAGTCCTCTCACTTAATACCAGAAATGCCAAATGAATGCCATGTTCATGATTCATTAGTTTAAATATAACACAAAGATGCTTTAGATGGCCTACATATAAGGTTATTTAATAAATATGTAATTGGGAAGTAAAGGTAGTAAAGACAGAAACTGGCCTCCTAGTATCATATCATCTTAGCCTAGAAAGACCTAATACCTCCCATCACATTGCTTCAAGCTGGTCTTTTAAGATGGTTGATTTATATGCTATTATAAACAAAAATCCTTGTCTTTCTATTTTTATTGGGTCAATAAGTTATAACACTCATTTTCAATCTTTTAGGAATATGGATTTACTGTATATACTGACATATAAATCAACAAATTTAAAAGACAAGGTTGAAGCCATGGGGTGATAGGTGAGGTGATAGAACAATCTAGACCATGGCATTATAAAATTGGGGAATTAATTATGAAAAGATATGGAATTATCTTTTGAATTCCTAAAACTAACACAAGGATGCCATAGTTTTTAAAGTATTTTAATCTGGGTTTAACATAACAATCATGTAGATAGTGATTAATTAATTCTTTAACAAATCCAATACATAATATTGTAATGACATTATTCCTTGGTCTCCCATAACTTATATTAATGTGATTTGCTTTAATGTCGTGGAGTGGGTGGCTGAGAAGTTGGAATACCAGTCTCTCATTCAAAGACCAAGTTCTAATCCCCTGTAAGGCTAAGGATTTATATCTTTCAGAGAAATGAAAATTAGCTTCTATACTACATGGTGACAGATCTGAGGCAAGTGTCCTTTAATCCTCTGTCTCACACAAATCCTCAAGGCAAAATCATTTACTGGTACAAATGCCAAAGCCATAGATTGATTTAATTTTATGTTTTATGTCCTTTCAAAAATAGGTGTTTCATGGGAGATATGCCATTGGGGCTTTAGTTTTTAAACCTTCACATATTGTAGGCCACAATTTATGAGATGTGGACATTGGTTCCATTCCTCATAACCTTTCCTTCTCAGACAATTTCCAGAAAATTCTGATAGTTGTCTGATACCCATTTCTGATGAGGCTGGGTCAAACCCAGAGCAATACTGGTTGAGAAAAATAATCCTGCCTCAGCTTAGTATTGAACCCAGACTACTGTTTTGGCAGGCAAGAGCACTAACCACTATCCACTGCAATAGATTGATTTTAATTTCATGTTTGATCACCTGATAAAGCCTGTATGCTATGACACTGCAGAGAGTCACATCAGTTCCCCTGGATGATGTAAGATAATCAGTATCTGTGTTTAATCATAAAATTGTTGCATGTCGCTCACAGAGTTAATTGCCATTCATTTACAAAAGCCAACTTTATGCAAACAAAAAGACATAATATTTAGTTTAAAATTACCATAGTAGACAGTTCAAATTACTGTGTGAATAGGTATGTTGTAAATTTCAGCTTGAAGGGTTTATCTTATTACTTTCATGTTGTCTGATTTCTGCAGTATGTACCTGACGAGATGCAGCAAAATATGCCAGGCAATAAATCATGCAATCTATTGTTTATGTCTTTGTTATTCAAAATAAAATTGTATGTTCAGATAATGTTGACAATATGTTCACATGATATATTTCTCAGGGAGAGCAACCAGTTCCAGAAGAACAGCTAGCTCGGTTAACAGAGCTTATAGAACCCTGGTTTATCTTCTCTTTAGTCTGGTCTATTGGTGCTACTTCTGATAATGACAGCCGCAAAAAGTTTTCACACTGGCTGCGCACCAAAATGATAGAAGCAGATGTAAGTGTGTAATTGACTTGGTATATTTACTGTAAGTGTTTTTAACAAACTTTGAAAATGGTACTTTCAGAAAAAATTAACGTTGTGAAAAATAATTTCACAATAAGTAGAATATGCAGAATCTGCAACAATTAGTAGATGCGGTTGTTGTACACAGTGAGCAACTGGGGTTAGAATTAAATTGTAAACAGACACAGGTTATGGTCGTCACTAGGAAGAAAGAAGTACCACAGTGTAATTTACAAGTAAATGGGAATATTCTTCAACAAGTGAATCGGTACAATTATCTCGGAACAGTAATAACATCTGATGGGAGATGCCTTGAAGAGATTAGAACAAGAATCGCCATGGAAAAAGTAGCCTTTAGCAAGATGAAAAACATTCTGACCAATAAAAAGATGTCAATTGAAACGAGAAAAAGAGTTTTGAGGGGGATACATAGAGCCTGTTCTTTTGTATGGATGTGAAACTTGGACAATGAGCAGTCAAGCTGAGAAACATCTGATGGCTGCAGAAATGTGGTTTCTGAGTAAAATGCAAAGAATACCATGGACAGACAGAAAAACCAGTGACCAAGTACTACAGGAGACAAATGAAAATCATAAATTGATTATAGAAATTAGACGTAGGCAGTCACAATTTTTCGGACATGTTATGAGAAGAAATGGATTGGAGAACTTAGTGACAACTGGTAAGATTGAAGGGAACAGACCAAGAGGAAGACAGAGAGGAAAATACCTGGATGCCTTTTCCACATGGCATGGACGAGACAGGAACACTGAGCTGATCCATGACTCTGGTGATTGAGTGAAATCGCGAGTCATGACCACCCATGCTTTCCGGCATGGCACATGATTGATTGAAGTAGAATGATCTGCATATTGAAAAGCTGTGTGCGGAGCCTGTTCTTCTGTATGGCTGAAAATGCTGGACAATTGCTGGACAATGCAGGAAAATTAAATAGTCAAGAAAATATTTGTATAAAATCGGTCATCAATCAATCATTCAGTCAGGTGCCATCTCCACAGTAAAGGTTGGCCGCAATGGATTTTTAACACTGTCTCTCACCTTGGTTATACATTCTGTCAGACTGTTCGTTCATCTCTTGATGTTATCTTCCCACATGCATCATTGTCTACCTCTTGTTCGCTTGCCTTCAACCTTACCCTCCAGTATGTTTTTTATAAGAGTATTATGTCTTTTAACGTGGCCAAAATATTATGCTTGCCTCTTGTTTTATTTCTTTCATCAACTAAAATGTTTTGTAGAATAGGGGGAATAAAGAAATTAGCCTCATGTGGGTAAGAGAGCAAGAGAGGCAGAGGAAGACAAGACAGATGTTTGTGGAAAGCTTAAACAGTTGAGAAACAATTAACAATATAAGCAAGATCAGCTTCATCAAAATATCAGAAAACGGATTTTTGTGTGGGCTCTTGCACGCTTTCAACTCACATGTAGTTCATACACATGCTACTTCTTCTAGTGCACTGCACTGATTTTTTTCATGTTGATTAGCTTTCCCTATTACCAGTGTCCCTCGTCATCAGGCAAATCCACCCTAACTTCAGAGGTACTTGTTAATTTACTTCACCAAGTGAAGGACAAGAAGATAACATTTTATTCCAACTGACGGATGTAGGGGTTGAACCTGCTACATCAGTATCAGAACATTGAAAGTTTCAGAGGGAGCACTCTGATCCATTCAGGTCATACTGACCTCCAGATAACAGGGATGATTTGAGAGCCATGATCACTAATGGATGCTCCACACCAGGCACTTGAGGAAGAAGTTTTCTGTTAATTCTGTTAGCAACAGAATGTAATTTGTCATGCTAAATTTGATTGATTTCAAGGTTGTAATTGCAGGAAATAGGATTAATTAATTAATAGTATTTTATGTTAACTTACTATTACCTGGGAGCCTTGGTAATGCAATTTTTCATACTAAGCTAGATTGATTTCAAGATTTTAATTGCATGAAATATGATTAATCCATTAAAGGTATATTACATTAACTTACTGTTACCTGAGAGCCGTGGTAGCGCAGTGAAAGAGACTATACATGCACATTGCAAGTAGCCACTAGGGATGACAGTTTTATTTAGTATGCTTTGACCAAATTAAAAAGCATAACAACACATTAGGCAGTGTGTGGGATTTATAAGGAGGAGCCAGCCACACATCATATATTGCTTAGGATTGAAAGAGATAAGATGGTTTAGCAAGTTGAAAGAATGAATGCAAAGAAAGAGAGAGAGAGAGAGAGAGAGAGAGAGAGAGAGAGAGAGAGAGAGAGAGAGAGACACACATGCACGCACGCACGCACGCATGCACGCACGCACACACGCACACATGCACACACACACACACACACAAAAGAAGGTTTATATTGAGCAAATACAAGGAACAATGCCAAGACAATTACCATTAAAAAGACAATATAGAACTTTATATAAAATAATTTAAAGGCAAGATGATTGACTTCATTGCACCAGGTTTTGTCCCATGTGGGTGGGTCTCTTTTCACAGAGTGGCCAGTCAAAAGCATCACACAGAGCAACAACTTCATAGCTCCAATAATGGCCCCTAGAAATATCCAAAAGAACTGCACTCATGAATAGAATGATGGGATCTAACAAACCTAAAATATTTAAAATGCAAGGCAGGTGACATAATCACTTTGCCATGGAGACCCCAGAACTAGGTATAAAAGAAGGACTGGAGTGACAACATCAAGGAAGCTGGCTGGAAATGGAAATGGTGTACTTACAACAAAGAGTTTTATCAGGGAAGCTTAGGTTTCCAGAAGAGACAGACTATGACATGATGATACCAGAAATATGATAGATGTAATGCCATGCATTAATTTAATTGAGAGATAACAGATAAAATGAGTTTCTAGAAGAGAAAGAATGTGACATGATGACACCAGAAATATGATAGATGTAACATGATGCATTGATTTTATTGAGATATACTGTATAAAGTGGTCTGAAAATTTTATGAGTTATAGATACAGAGCTAGTGAAAATCCAAGAAAACATAAGATAGGCAACATCAGGAGTACTCAATTCACCAACATACCAAGTAACGAGTTCGAACTCATACACAGGTGATTCGGGAGCAGGTCACCTTGCATTGTTTTCGATGGTATGAGGCAGAAAGCAATAGCAAACAGCTGAACTAAATTGCCTAGTAAATAAAAAACATCCAATAAATGCCGGGGTTGAATGCAACATCATGTAAACAACATGCAACTAACTTTTATTTAGGTCAATGTTACTTTCTGAATCTGGAGTCAACATTTAAGTCCAACTGAACCCACAATGCCACCATCAGAAGAGAAAAATTAAACATGCCAAACTGACCTTTAAATATAGATCAAGAAAAGAAATCATCCTCCTGGAGCTAGACAACAGACAAACAGGGAAGGTGAAAAAAGAAGTGCAAATCACAGTCTCATACAAACAATGCATGAAGTGTGACAATCAGCAAGTTAACTGTGCAGTTAACTGATGAAGTGCCGAAGGATAAAATATCATCGCATTTTGTCTCCCATTTGGACAGAAGGACAATATATTGCCATACTAAGGTCATCATGTTAATTGTTTTGTTTCATGACATCTTACACAATTTCAATGCTAAGTGAGGTTAAAATGTACATTATAATACCTGTACATTTAATTAGTACCATGTTGGTCCAAACCCACTTTTTGTTTGGCACTGAATCAGAATGTTGTCTACAGATCACAATGCTGTTCCCAGAAGAAGGCTTGGTCTTTGACTACATGCTGGATGATGCTGGAATCTGCAGTGCTCCAACTCCTGGTCTGGATGATGAGGAAGTTCAAGTTAAAAAAGTATGCCTGTCATTTGTTAAAAATTGTTTTGTACACAATTTGCAGATTTAGTCCCACATTGAAATACTGTATTTAAGAAAAATGTATAATGAGCCACATCCCAAAGATTTTTCTAAGAATCATCATGCAAAGAGTAAAAAGAAAATACAACCCGAAATATGGAAAGAACAATGTGGGTTCATAGGAGGCAAGGGTATAGTTAATGCCGTGTAAATGCTGAGAATATTAACTCAAGTTTATTTAAGTAAACAAAGACCTACATCTTTGCTTTATTGACTACACAAAGGCTTTTGATAAAGTAAGACATATCAACATGATGAAGATGCTTGCAGATCTACAAATTGATGGGAAAGACCCTAGACTTGTAAAAAACATATATTGGAAACAACAGGCTGCCATAAAGTTTAATAGTGAAGTATGTCAATATACAAAATACATATAATAACAGATGATGGCAGAAGTGAAATAGAAATCAAAAAGAGAATAGGAATGGCCAAAAATGCTTTCAACAGCATGAAATCAGTATTAACATCTAGAGAGATTAACAGCGCATTAAAAATGAGAATTGTCAAATACTACTTAGATTCAATGCTAATGTATGGTGCAGAAGCCTGGACATTGAACAAGTAACTACAAAGTCACATAGAAGCTCTGGAGATGTGGATATACAGACAAATATGTCGTATTTCATGGAAACAAAAACAGTCAAATGCAGAGGTTCTAGAAAAAGTGGGAATGAAGAGAGAGTTGATGAAATAAATAAAGAGGAGGCAAGTGAAATATTTCAGCCACATTAATAGACATGATACTCTTATAAAAACCATACTGGAGGGCAAGGTTGAGGGCAAGCGAGCAAGAGGTAGACAATGATTCAAGTGCAAAGATAACACCAAGAGATGGACGAACATCAGCCTAACAGAATGTACAGTCAGGGTGAGAGACAGACAGTGTTGGAAATCCATTGCAGCCAACCTTCATTGTGGAGACGGCACCTGATTGATTGATTGATGTCAATTTCAGCCTATTAAGAGAGGTGTGCAATAGGGATGTATAATGTCTCCAGATCTTTTTTCCCAATACAGTGAAAATATTTTTAGAAACTTAGAAGATACGAGAGAAATCACCATTGGGGGAAGTAACATCAGTAACATTAGATATCCGGATGATATAGTATTGATTGCAGACAATGAGCAGGATCTGCAACATTTAGTAGATGTGGTTGTTGCACACAGTGAACAACTTGAGTTATAATTAAATTGTAAGAACACACAAATCATGGTCGTCACTTGGAAGTAAGAAATACAACAATGTAATATTCAGGTAAATGGACATGTTCTTAAATAAGTGAATTGGTAGAACTATCTCGGAACAGTCATAACATCTGATGGGAGGTGCCTTGAAGAGATTAGAACAAGAATTATCATGGCAAAGGTAGCCTTTTGCAAAATGGGAAACATACTGACCAATAAAAATGTCAATTGCAACAAGAAAAAGAGTGTTGAAGTGCTACATAGAACCTTTACTTTTATATGGATATGCTTGCTTGCTTGCGTTCATTGGTGAAGCGTGGACGATGAGCAGACAAGTTGAAAAACATCTAATGACTGTGGAAATGTGGTTTCTGTGATAATTGCATAGAATACCATGGATAGACAGAAAAACCACTGTGCAAGTTGTAAAAGAAACAAATGAAAAGCATAAACTGATTAGAGAAATTAGACGTAGACAGTCCAGATTTGTTTGGGCACGTTATGAGAAGAAATAAACTGGAGAACTTGGTGACAACTGGCAAGATTGAGGGGAAAAGAACAAGGGAAGACAGAGAGGTAAATATCTAAATGGCTTGGCCACATGGCATAATCGAGACAAAAGACCACACTTATCTTCATTGCATATGATGATGATGTTATTAATACCTCTTTATGCACATTGCAGAAAGTACAGTGGAAGAACTGGATGCATGGAGTGCCAGAGTTTCATATCTCCCCTGAGACAAAATACTCAGACATCATTGTTCCTACCATTGATACAGTATGCAGTGCTAAAGTCCTGGAAATGCTTGTGGCTAACAAGAAAACTGTAAGTTTTAGTGCTAGTTGTCAAGTTTGTTATTTCTCATATGTCTTATGTCTTGCTATTTCCTCATGTCTTTATTGAGTAAAATAGATGATATAGCAGATAGACCAATTACTTTAACAGACTGAAATTGGTCCTGGCACCTCTTTTCACAGATGTACAGAGACATGACCAATCAGCACTTGATGGATGATGTGATAAATATGCTAGCCACCTTTTCTTCTACATATTTTTGTATAGAATGGCTCACCTCGCTTTAGAGGTCACAGATTGTGAGAATTGTATGCATTTTTTGCCCTGGCCATGCGGGAGTGCCGGGGAATGAACAGGCTGATAGGCTGGCATGGAATGCACCTCTTGGTGGTAGATTACTTATGGACAAGGGAGAGGTGGTCGAGCGCCTATGGGACTAGGTGGGGGAACAGATTGAGAACCTGTTTGTGGAAAGAATGAGATTGCGGGGGAATCAGCAAGGGTTCTGGAAGAATCTCAAAACTGATAGGGAAGACCAGGGGAACTTTCAATCAGATAGCAGTGGGAATGATTAGTAGTGTGACTCTTCACTGGCTGTTGAAAGAGGGAACAGAGTGTGTATGGGAATGTCCTGAGTGCATTCATTCATCTTGAAGGAAAAAGAGCAGGGGGGGGGGGGAGAGCAAGAGAAGTAATAGATAGTTTGGTCACATGACATAATCAGGATAAGACCACACACCTGACACAAGACTGGTGATCATGTGATATGGCAGACCATGACTTCACACAGACCTGACACAAGACTGGTGATCATGTGATATGGCAGACTATGACTTTCTGCACGTATCGGCATAGCACATGGTAATGATGATAAACATTTCATGGTGACTGCTTTGGCAAGCAACTTGTTTATTCCCCAGCCATGCTCAGTAATGTATTTGCATACACCAGCAGTCATATAAGTATTGTAGCAATAATTATTTTTTAAAGTAGAGATGTTTACATACAAGCTAGCTCCATGGCGAAGGGGTTATGGACACAGTTCATAATCCCGCATACTGCGTTCAAAACACAGCTGTGGGTGATTTGGCAACAGACCACCTTACATTAGCTTTTTAGGAAATGGTATGCGCGTCAGTCGTTCATAAAGCACTGACAAACTACTGAACGTAAACTTGCCAAGAGATCATGAACACCCAAAAAATGCAGGGGTTGACTGCTACGTCCTGTAAAGGATATGCAACTAAATTTTTTTACATACAAATAATGCAGCTTACTATGTTTCTCCAGGTCCTGTGCATTGGTCCAACGGGTACAGGCAAGACATTAACTATTTCAGACAAACTATCCCGCAGTATGCCAAAGGAATATGTCCCAGAATTCATTGTGTTTTCTGCAAAAACAAGTGCTAATCAGACACAGGACTTGATTGATGGAAAACTGGACAAGAGGTTTGTTGTACTACTAATTAGATTAATATGCACTTACAATTATGTGGAACTCTCCAAAATAATAAAGTGAGATAATTAATGACATGGCTGACATGGTGAATGCTTTCTAGGACCACGTGGAAAGTGCAACAAAGCAGACAAGAGTTATAAATTACTGAATACCAACCATGGTACAGCCTGTGGTGCTTTTGACAGATGCAAAATCAGTACTTGAGGCACACCAGTTTGGAAAATTGCCAATACTACAGACACTACTTTACTAACTAGGCAGCCAGTGTAAGGTCACCATAAGTGGATACCATCTCACAATGAAGTACCTGGAAATAAGAGAGCTGATCAACTAGCTAATGAAGGAGCAATAGATGAACAACCTGATGTACATGTTACATACCAACAAAACCTGATGTACATGTTACATACCAACAAAACCTGATGTGCCTGTTATGGACCACCAAATGAAAATAATGATCAAATCAATCAGAAAGCCACCAACACCAGCTCAAGACAATTACCACTTTATGGACTAGACCTAGAACACATCTATTATTCTGCACTTTCAGAACAGGACTCAAGTAGAATTTGCGAACTACATGTATACAAAATTTAAGATTGGTGAATCAAACATGTGCACATGTAGTTTGGTGCCGCAGACAACAGATCACAAACTCTTAAGTCTGTCCAACATGCAACATATCTAGGCAAACCTTCTGGCCTAGAAAAATAACAGTGGAAGATAAACTCAACATATCACATGAATATGCCATTTGTGCTTTCATTGATAGAAATGATTTAATTCCCATATGAATCTGAGTAGAAATAATAGTATTATCAATCAGGTCAGTCAATCATTCAATCAATCTATCAATCAGATATTATATCTGCAATGTCTCTCTCTCATTTTGATTATACATTCTGACAAATTGCTGCTTGTCCATCTCTTGATGTTATCTTCCCACTTGTATCACTGTCTACCTCTTGCACTTTCCTTCAACCTTACCCTCCAGTATGGTTTGTATAAGAGTGTTATGTCTTCTTATTCAAGGCCAAAATATTTCACTTGCCTCTTTTTAAAATTATTTCATCAAGTCTCTTTTCATGCCCAGCTTTTCTAGAACCTCTGTATTTGATTGTTTTGTTTCCATGAAATACGACATATTCTTCTGTATATCCACATTTAATGTTGTTTGAAACATGTATGGCCATAATCATACCTTGGTCATGGACTTCAATCTTTGTTTGGTGCAGACGTAAGGGTGTGTTTGGGCCTCCTTTGGGCAAGGCCTTAATCTTCTTCATTGATGACCTCAACATGCCAGCATTGGAGATTTATGGAGCACAGCCTCCTATTGAGCTCATCAGGCAGTACATGGATTTCAAGGGCTGGTATGATAGAAAAGCCATTGGTGAGTATACAATGTAATTGTTTTGACTAAGCATTAAGGATGGTTATGTTTTTAAATGCCAAGTGCTAATGAAATTATTTTTTATCTATAGAGTTATGAGAATGTAAATAATACTTGAAATTGGAAACGATCAACCTTACAAGGACATTGGCACCTTGCCGTCTTGACAGACGATAGTTTGTGCTTCAAAAAGGCATAATAACTTTTACCCGTGGCGGTAGCGAATGTGACTGATAAGGCCAATTCGCGCTGTAAATGTTCATTCACAGTGGGTGCATGTGAACACATGGTCATTTCCACCATCATGTCACATTCATGAACAAGAAAACAATCACAAATAACAGAGTGGATATTACAGTTAAAAAGCTTTCATCAATAAACTAAATCAAAGATTAGTGGATCCCAATGCAGCTACATAAATATGTAGAAAAGTGAAAGTAAAGGACCCTATTACCCATCTTAAGGCATTATTGGTATATGGTGCCAGCCTCATATGTTTCATAGACCAATTGCCACTCAGTGGGTGATGTGGTAAATATAAGGCCAGCCACTCTTGCTGCCCAGGTCATTTTCTGGTACCTATTTGATTCAACTTGAGTCGACTTGGGAGCCAAGGTCAAATTAATCAATCTACCTCAGTGGGGATTCAAACATATGACCACCAGGCCAGCAAACAAGCATGCTAGCCACTGGGCTAATGCAATTTTACATAAATATGTATGGGAAAAAAGATACTGTTGTGACAAGAAGTAAACCCAGAAGAATGATCTAAGAATACTGAGAATACAGATATCAAACTGTAACTCAGAGTTGGTAGCAAAGTGGTGCAGGGACGCAGGGGCCATTATACACCCAGACAAGGCATCGGTCGTGTGGTACTCCCAGGATAACCGGATCGTCAAGGCAGATGTCCCAAGTATTATGTTGAATGGATGTCCTCTTAGTCGAGAGAGTAAATTGAAGTACTTTAGTATCACCTTTGACAGATGTTTGTCTTTTAAGGATCATGTGGAGGCTTTGGTGGTGTAGGCTGGTAGGGGACTTAATGCATTGAGGGCTATGGCAGCAACCAGGGTAGATCAGAGGATGCTGTACAGGCTGTTTCAGCAGTTAATAATTTCTGTCACTGAGTGTGGTTTGGGGCTGCTGACAGTATCAAAGAGCCAATTTGAAAGGTTGGAGCGCATACAGAATGCTGCCATGCGGTTAATCCTGGGGTACACAAAGGACACACCAATTATATGCATGAGGCATATCCTGGCCCTACCAACAATGGTGGATAGGCATAGGGTCCTGAGAGTTGCCGCAGTCAGGGATCACCCGCTGCATGCAGCAATGGATATAGTCAAGGGTCATAGACTAAGACGAGGCAGGTCCTGGATGGCACAGGCAGAACTTTCTATACGTCAGGTGTGTGATCTAAAGACCATCAATCGTGAAAAAGAGTGGGTTGAAGTTCCAGAAGACATGACGGACTGGCACAATGTAATAATAACACTGGATCGTGAGTGCAAAGAATAGGCAGTGGGCCGCACTGAGTTTGAAGTGCAACAGCTGATCAAGAGCAACACACATCAAGGTGACATAGTCATGAACAGGCTGATAGGCTAGCAAGGAATGCACCTCTTGGTGGTAGTTTGCCTATGGACAAGGGGAAGGTGGTCGTGCCTTGTGGGATCAGGTGAAGGTGGAGGAACAGATTGAGAACCCATATGTGGAAAGAATGAGATTGCGGGGGATCGGCATGGGTTCTGGAAGAATCTCAAAACTGAGAGGGAAGACCAGGGGAACTTTCAATCAGATAGTGGTGGGAACGATTAGTAGTATGACTCTTTGCTGGCTGTTGAACAAGGGAACGGAGCACATATGGGAATGTTCTGAGTGCAGTGATGTCGGTTCTTAACTCAACTCAACTCAACTGGTAAGCTGAAACCTTCCTCCTACCAGCAGAGATTTGTAAGTTAATGGTGAAGAATCAACACAGGACAAGTTCGTAATCGCTCAATCTCTTCCAGCAGAAGTTTAAACTTGATACTGATTGCCCAAAGTAAAAAATTTTTGATTTAAAAATTTTTCCCATTTTTTGAAACCGGGAAGTGGGGGAAAAAATAAAATTTTTTTAAATTATCAAAACCCCCCAGTCATTTCCAAATTCCCATTTCCAATTTTTTTTTTTTTCCCAAAACCTATCAAATAAAAAAAAGATGTTGTATCCGCAATGAAGGTTGGCTGCAATGCATCTCAACACTGTCTATCTCTCATTTTGATTATACATTCTGACAGATTGCTGTTTGTCCATCTCTTGATGTTATCTTCCAATTTGTATCACTGTCTACCTCTTGCACTTTCCTTCAACCTTACCCTCCAATATGGTTTTTATAAGAGTGTTATGTCTTCTTATTCAAGGCTGAAATATTTCACTTGCCTCTTTTTAAAATTATTTCATCAACTCTCTCTTCATTCCCAGTTTTTCTGGAACCTCTGTATTTGATTGTTTTGTGTTCATGAAATATGACATATTCTTCTGTATATCCACATCTCCAGGGCCTCTGTTCGACTTTCTAGTTGCTCGTTCAATGTCCAGGCTTCCGCACCATTTAGTACTGTTGAATATACATGACATTTCTCATTTTTAATGCGTTGTTAATCTCTCTAGTTGTTAATACTGATTTCATGTTGTGTAAAACATGTGTGGCCGTTACCATACTTTGGTAATGGACTTCAATCTTTGTTTGGTACAGACGTAAGGGTGTGTTTGGGCCTCCTTTGGGCAAGGCCTTAATCTTCTTCATTGATGACCTCAACATGCCAGCATTGGAGATTTATGGAGCACAGCCTCCTATTGAGCTCATCAGGCAGTACATGGATTTCAAGGGCTGGTATGATAGAAAAGCCATTGGTGAGTATACAATGTAATTGTTTTGACTAAGCATTAAGGATTGTTATGTTTTTAAATGCTTGCAAGTGCTAATTAAATTATTATTTATCTATTTAGCTCTGAGAATGTAAATAATACTTGAAATTGGAAAAGATCAACCTTACAAGAACACAGTCACAAATAACAGAGTGGATCTCATCTCATCTCATCATGTTCCTCTTGTACCTTGCGGTGTCGAGGTGAAGTATAAACATGGTGAGAGTGCCCGATTATGGGCTTCATGTATCGATATTCCCATGGACTGCTATTCCCTCCGTCCAACGTTTACGTGGTCGGCCTCTTCCTCTGTTTCCATCAGGTCTGGACATCATTGCTTGTTGTGGTATGCTGTTGAATGGTACCCTACTTGCATGGCCAAACCATTTGACTTGCTGCTTTCTAATATGATGTGTGGGTGGGTAGAGGATATGTGGGTGGGTGAGTGTGTGTAGGTTAGGAGATGGTGGAGGATGTTTGTAGGGGTGGGCTCGGGATCTGTGAGTGGCCTGGGGGAGATGGGAGATTATGTGGGTGGGTGCGGAATTTTTGTGTGGGTAGGTGTGGGATATGTGAGTTGGTGGGGAGATGTGTGTGTGTGCGTGGGGAATGTGTGGCTGAGGAATGTGTGTTTGGCTGGGTGGTTGGAGGTGTGTGGGTGGAGGAGGATATGTGGGTGAGTGATTGTTGGTGGGTAATGGGACAGGTAGAGGATATGTGAGTGGGTGGGGAGATGTGTGTAGGTGGGTGGATGTGTGTGGGTGGGGGATGTGTGGGTTGGGGAATGTATGTGTGCTTGGGGTGTGGGTGGATGGGATGTGTGGTGGGTGAGAGGTGTGTGTGGGTGGGGAGATGTGTAGGTGTAGGGATGTGGTGGATGGGTGGAGGCATGTATGTGTGTGTGGGTTATGTATGTGGTTGGGTGGGGGAGTTGGAGTGAATGGGGAATGTGTGGGTGGGTGGTGGATGTGTCTCATAACATAGTAATATGCATTGTTTATGTTTACAAAATTAATTTGACAATGTTTTTTCCTATGCACTGTTGATGAAAGAAAGATGAGTAATTGGAAGGGCCGAATGTAAGACGGGCCTGCGTGCCCAATTTGTTACCCTTTGAAAATAAAGTCTGTTCATTTGTTTGTTCGTTCTTGCTGCTATAACCCCCACTTTAGTCCTGATTTCTTCATTTATGATCTTATCTCTTCTTGATACGTTGAGTATTCTTCTCAGGAATCTCATTTCTGTTGTGATTTTTCTTTTTTCGTTGTCTGTCATTGTCCAGGTTTGGCATTGGTAGCTTAGAGTTGGTAGGAAGATTGTGTTGTAAAGTGCTCTCTTAGTAGTTATTGATACATGTTTGTTCTTTAATATTGGTGCCATTTGTCCAATGAGTTGGTTTGCCTTATTGCATCTGTTTTCAATCTTGTCTTTTGATCTGCCATTTGATGATATTATACTTCCTAGGTACTTGAAACTATACTTGTTTCAAGGGATGTTCGTTTAGGTGAATTGTTGTTTTTTCTTCTTTAGTTATAGTCATTACCTCTGTTTTGCTTGTACTAATTTTTATGTTATGTTCCCTACACATTTCGTTTAGACTATTCATGTGGTCTTGTAATTCAGCTTCTGATTTTGCTATTAGTGGTCGTCCGCAAACAGGAGTTCTCTAATGGTTAGATTTGCAGATGGTTCTTCTTCTGTGTTCTCGTCATGCGGTAATCTTGCGGTCTTTGTTTGGCTGGTTTCTTTACATATGTTGTCTATATATGTTATGAACAAGAGAGGGGACAAGACACAACCTTGTCGTACTCCGGATCTTATAGTGAAGGGTTCTGAGTGACCTTTCAGTTGCTCTCACTATGCATTCACTGTTGTTGTATAAGCTTCTACATAGGTTTATTAGATGTGTACTCACTCCATATTGTTTAAAGATTTCCCACAGCTAGTTTCTATCTACTCTATCGAATTCCTTTTCTTGGTCGACAAAGGCTAAGTAGAGTGTTTCATTGAATTCGATTAATTTTTCTATAAGTTGTCTAAGAGCAAAAATGGCGTCCGTGCATCCTTTGTTTTTCCTAAATCCAAGTTGTGTTTCGCTTAGCTGGGGCTCTATAGTATGTCGTAATCTCTTCTCAAGAATTTTGCAAAATATTTTCCCAGTATGGCTCAACAATGAAATGCCTCTGTATTGTGTGCAATCTCTTTTGCTGCCTTTGTTTTTCCAAATTGGGATAATTATGGTGTTTCCCCAGTCTTGAGGTGTCTGTTGTTCTACCCAAACATGGTTGAATAGTCTATGTAGCCATGCTGCTCCTCTTCTCACTATTCTATATTCTATGTAATCACATTCCTGTTTGCTCTTCAACCACTTTTTATATTTTTCCTTTTTGTCTTTTACTGCTTCCTTTACCTCTGTGTTCCACCAACTTGTTATTTTCTGTATCTGTGTTTTGCTTTTTTTCGTGGTTCCACATGTTATTTTTGCAGTATTTAAAATGCTTGATTTGAACATCTCCCATTCTTCTTCCACTGATTTTCTTTCTATAGGTAATTTTACAAAGATTTCAGTTAGTTCTTTCTCATAATTTTCTCTTACTGACTCGTCTTTAAGGTTTTTTAAGTTTACTGATTCGCATGGCATGTATTTTCCTGCTCTTTGCTTTCTTCTTCTGATGGTTCTTATTGTGGCAACAACTGCTTTATGATCTGTGTTTATACTTAAATTGGGCACTGCCCTTGCTTCTAATATATTTCTCTTTCTGTTATTTCTTGTTAATATAAAATCAGTTTGGCTTTTAGTATCTAGATAGTTCCATTTATACCAGGTGAAAACTTGTGAGTCTTTATGTTTATAGAATGTATTTGTTTTATAGAGGTCGTGTTGGCTGCATAGCTCTATTAGTCTACTTCCGTTATCATTCCTTTCATTTTGCTGATCTCCAAATACTCCCAGATGTTTTTCTATGCCCACTCTGTTATGTCCTAGTCTCCCATAACTATGATGTTGTTCTGCTTATCTATTTTATTTAACATGTCATGGATGTCTTCGTAGAATTCCTCTCATTCCTGCTCATTTTTGTTTGTATTACATGGTGCGTATATTTGTACATATGTTGTAATTGTTTGTTCTTTTATTCTCACTGTTATGATTCTTTCTGATATATATTTTATTTCTAGTATTCCTCTTGCTAGCTGTGGTTCTATGACTATTCCCACACTGTGTCTTGCCCATTCTTGCTGTTCTACTCCAGAGTAGACAAATGTGTAACTGTGGTGGAGCTCCTTGCATCCTTTCCCCTTTGTTCTGGTGTCTGCTATTCCCATAAGTCCAATTTTCCTCTCTTCCATTATTTCTATAAACTCTTCTTCTTTACTACTGAAACCGCAGACGTTCATTGTGCCTATTTTTTGAATTGCTGATCTATCTCGTAGTCGATTAACTTTGCCGGTTCGATATCCGTTTGAGTCAGTCCATTTATACTTCTTAGTTTTTCTACGAGCAGTATAAAGATCCCCTGCCGGCTTGCTAGGCCAGTCGCAGGTTTAGGACACAAATCTGACCACAGGGAGTCCATCCCCTATGGTGAGTGAGTGGATATTACAGTTAAAAAGCTTTCATCAATAAACTAAATCAAAGATCAGTGGATCCCAATGCAGCTACATAAATATGTATAAAAGTGAAAGTAAAGGACCCTATTACCCATCTTAAGGCATTATTGATGTATGGTGTAAGCCTCATATGTTTCATAGACCAATTGCCACTCAGTGGGTGATGTGGTAAATATAAGGCCAGCCACTCTTGCTGCCTAGGTCATTTTCTGGTACCTATTTGATTTGACTTGAGTCGACTTGGGAGCCAAGGTCAAATTAATCAGTCTACCTCAGTGGGGATTCAAACATACAACCACCAGGCCAGCAGACAAGCATGCTAGCCACTGAGCTAATGCAGCTTTACATAAATATGTATGGGAAAAAAAAAGACTATTGTGACAAGAAGTAAACCCAGAAGAACGATCAAAGAATACTGAGAATACAGATATCAAACTGTAACAGAGTTGGTAAGCTGAAACCTTCCTCCTACCAGCAGAGATTTGTAAGTTAATGATGAAGAATCAACACAGGAAACATTCATAATCGCTCAATCTCTTCCAGCAGAAGTTTAAACTTGATACTGATTGTCCCTGTTGTGAGCTTATCATCTACACTGTGGACCTATCCTGGCCTGTGTTCATTGCGACCAGTTTGATACTGAATTCCCCATTCCAATAGCTGAAATTGAGAAGATTCATGAAGAGACCTGTCACCATGTATAACTCTGTTGTTTATTGCCCACAGTTGCTCTCTCACCTCTGTTTTTCAAGGTCCTATAAGGGAACCAAAGAATTATCTTCATCATCATCCAGTGCCTTGTCGGCTGGAGTGGGCGATCATGTCTCTCCACAAATTGCCATCTCTGGCGGCATGGATCAATTCATGTGTTGACTTCCTTCTGTGCCATGACACAAGACTATCAAGAATCTTCTCACACTATCTTCCTCTATATCTCTTTCCACAATTTTTTCCGCTTGTCACAACATGTTCCAGTTTTTGTCTTCTCATAATGTGGCCAAAAATGATGACTGCTTCTTTTTTATGTTTGTGATAAGTTGTCTTTGGGACTCAGTTTCCCTCAAAGTGACCAGATTGCTAATTGTGGCTATCCAATTAATAGTAACACTGTAACCTATCATGCATGTCATAAAAGACAATTAAGTTGGGTTGGCATTGGACTGTCTACATCATCCAGTAAAAAAAACAACAACTTAGCTACAAAATGCAAACAATCAATCAAGTCTACAAAGGGCTTGGTTTGAATTGCTTGTGGACCTATGCTCCATTGAGAGATGAAAGGCAGCAGCAGAAGTAGTGAAGACAAAGACATCCATTATGACAAACTTCAGTGTTCCAAGTGCTGTTGCAGCTTGCTACCAGCTCTCACTTTTCTGTGCATCTTGCATGACTTGGACAGTAGACCCAGAGAAGTTCCTGACGGTTTGAGGCCTCCACAATTGCCTAGCCATTCATTTTACAACCATCCATTTTTTTGGTCTGAGAGTCTGAGACAGTTGTCTTTGTAATGCAAAATATAAACAGAAGTAATTCTACTTACATGCCATATTTGAGATATAGCATTGGGTCCATATTTTCCTATCACGGAATGTCACACAGGGTTAATATTGTTAGCATTATGCTGGCTACGACTTTCCGAGAAAAATCTCTAGTTCATATGACAAGGAATAGATTAGATATACAACATCTGCCCCTATAATGAGCAAACCTGGTACAATCCACAGTGTAGACTAAAGATTTTTGTAAAATAAGAAAAGGATTGTAAAAATATCCCCTGATCCTTGGGTATGGATAGGACATGAAGTCTTTTTTGGCTAAGGGTGAACAAACCTATGAGGATGTCCGTGATTTAAAAATCTATAAGCAATTGGACATAAAAAAGAGTTGAGGCATACATGTCATGCAGCAAGTGCTTGCAGAATGTTGCTCTCATCACAACCTATCAGAAAGACTCTTGATCCTTCACCATTGCCTCTACCTCATGCCTGTTCATGCAAAGGGTATTGAGTTACTTTGGACTAGTAATGTGTTAGTTTCCTCTTGCCTTCCGCATTCACATTACCTTGGACTAATGTCTTCAGCCTTTAAGTACCTATTAAGTTGCTAGAGTAAGTAAGTGCCATACTCTGTGGTACTGTAGCCAAAAACAAAGGGCACCAGTGATCTCAGAGGATACTTAGCTCCTCCCAGAGCTGCATTTTTGCCTTAGTGTGGTTTTCATTCTCAATCATAAGGAAGAACAGCTGGGATTTTCCTTTCTTTGAGTAAGGTTGCCCAGATTAAATTTATAAAATTAAAAAGCCCACCTACAAAACATCATTTATAAAATTTGTGGTTCTGCTATATACACATGTATGGATCTATGCCTGTGGTATGGAGTTTGTGCACAGAGGTAAATTACTTAATGTATGATATCTTTGAGATGACTGGAACACTTATGGAGGCAACACTGAGAAATGAAAATGATTTTTTACAAACGAAACCAATATCTAGTACTCATTTGATGAGGCTGGGTCCAGAAGGATCGCTCAAAGACTTGAAAAACTGAAGAAGCTGACTAGCATTGATACATTGAACAGTTGCTGTAATATGTGCTGCTGTTACATAAAGACCTTGTTCTAACACATTCAGGTGAGTTCCGCACGCTGGTGGATGTCAACTTTGTATGTGCTATGGGCCCACCTGGTGGTGGCCGCAACACAGTCACTGCCAGACTTCTACGTCACTTCAACTTCTTAGCCTTCACAGAGTTAGAAGATGGGAGCAAGAGCCAGATCTTCTCAGCCATTTTAGAAGCCTGGATGTGTAAGTAAACAATGACTGATATTTATTCATTAACAATTTGTCCTCAAGCAGTTTCCTGCTATGAGTCTGTGATAAGGCCATCACATTTGATAGGCCTGAGAGCAAGGAGGAATTGGTGGCCATTCTTTGTCTCACTTTAACAAGTGATGAACCCAAGTGTTGAACCTATGTCTGACTGTGCTCATGATATGATCAGTGCAGTTTCTTATAAATTTTTCAAACGTACTTGCTAAATTTATTCATGTTTGACTATTAAAAAATAAAAGGCCAGTTTTTAGAGCTGGTAATTTTTATCAAAACTGTTTGAAAGTTTCATCAAATGTTCTGGTTTGTAATGTCATAGCTATAATTTTTATGTTTTCAGTCCCAGAAGATTTTGCATCAAATAAACAGATTAGCAGCAGCCACAGTTACATAGTGGCTAGCATGCTTTTCTGCTGACTCAGTAGTCATTGTTTAAATCTCCATTGAGGAAGATAAAAAAAAAACATAACCTAAGCTCTCAGTCTAAAATGGGCACTAGGAAATTTCTTGGGAAGTACAGGTGTCTGGAATAATATTGACCACATCATCCATCAAATGCTGATTGGTCATTACAAATATGGGGCTAACACCATATACCCAGTATGCCTCAAAGCATTGGAAAGGGTTATTTTTACCTTGTTGAAGAGGATAATAACCTTTGTTTTGCATGTTATCATAAAAAGGCAGATTTCATTATCAAGCACAGCCACACGGGTAACTTTTAAGAACAGATTATGCATTGATTATTATATGCAAATAATAGCAGATCACACAAATTGTGCTGTTTGCTGTGGTGATCTGGATCCATTCTATTGATGATATTCTTCCATGCCTCCATCTTAGGCTTTCCAGCATCATTCCTCTGTCTGTCTCTTCTATCTCTGATCTGTCTAGTTGTCATGATGCTCTCTAATACATCTCTCATTACGTGACCAAATAACATTCTTTGTCTCTTACAGTTAGTCATATGTAATATTCTACTTTCACTAGCCTCACCCAGTAACATACAAGTGATATTGTTCAAAGCGGTTGCTTTTTCTGCTTTTGGGTTTCTGCTGCAAAACCTTGAGATGAATATGAGTATTTTATTTCTGCTTTCTTTTCAGCTCAAGTTCCTTCAGTCTCAGAGCACTGTAGTCAGATGGTAACAACATGCATCTCCATGTACAACACAATCCAGACCCAACTGCTGCCTACTCCAGCCAAGTCTCATTACACCTTCAACTTGAGAGATCTGTCCAAGGTTTTCCAGGGAATGCTGATGTGCTTCCCAGGCAGTATCAAGGTCAGCTTGGGAAAGTTGTTTATTATGTTTGTTGAGTCTATGGGGTGTGTTTCAGGTATCATGACAGAGTAACTGTGTCTGAAAGACGAGACATAATAAGTTAAAGACAGTTACACAATAGTTCAAATGAAAACAGGCTCTAGTGAGACAGAAATTTGTGACATGCCCAGAAAGCCAGTCAGGCAGCTAAGTTAGTGAGCTCTAATGACAAAAACTTGGGTTAGCATGACCAGAGTTGTCATTCCAAATCGGGCAGAGAAGAGCCTCTCATTCAGGCACAAGGCAGCATAGTGACAAGTCATCCAGCTTAGAGACAAGTCATACAAGAGCAACCAGTCATTCAAGTTAGATAGTGTTTATAGACCAAATGGCACAAATTGGGTAATGAGGTCGGTAATACAATTGCTGCCTTTACTTTCTAAGGCATTTCTTGGTACCCATTTTAGTCAGCCTGGTAATCCAGGACAATTAAACAAATTCAAAGCTGTCCTGCTGCGGATTCAACTCAAGACCACATTTACGGCAGGAAAACATCTAGCCACTATGCTACAGCGGCTCACCATTTCTTTTGACATCCACAAATTTCCTAGTGCTATGAAAGCTCTTCTTGCCTTTTTATAAAGTATTGATTACCACTCTGTTAATCAAGGGCATCATTGATCTGCTACGTCTGTGGTACCATGAAAGCTGTCGAGTCTTTCAAGACCGCTTGGTCAGTGATGATGATCGCATTTGGTTTGAGAACTTGCTGAAAGAAAAGATGGAGGCTGATTTTTGTACCAACTTCACTGAAGTCGTTGTTCAGAAACCAGTCATCTTTGGGGATTTTACCAATGCCAACATGGATCCAAGGCCATACACATTAATTGAAGATCATGAAAAGGTAGTCATCTTTTCTTTTGAAGTTAACTTTAGTATATTTGCCATATTTGTTTTAAAAATAGAGTTTTACTATAGTTATGTTATGTTATGTTATGTTATGATATGTTATGTTATGCTATGTTATGTTATGTTATGTTATGCTATGTTATGTTATCTTATGTTATGTTATGTTACGCTATGTTATGTTATGTTTGTTATGTTATGCTATGCTATGCTATGGTATGTTATGTTATGTTATGTTATGCTGTGCTATGCTATGCTATGCTATGTTATGTTATGTTATGTTATGTTATGCTATGGTATGTTATGTTATGTTATGTTACGTCAGCCAACATCACTGCACATTGTGCATTCCCGTGTGTGCTCAGTCCTGTGATGTAGCAGCCATCCCAAAATATGTCTGCTCACTGTTCCCTTGAGGAGTTTATTATGGCATCTCTTTCCGACAAAGGTGGCATTGATATGGTTGACCAGGATTTACTCCCAGTTTGGAGGTCAGCATAGCCGAATGGATAAGAACATGCGCTCTGAAACATCCAATGTGCTGATGCCGAGGTAAGGGGTTCAACCCCTACACCGGACAGTTGGACTAAAATGTTGACGTCTCATCCTTGACTTTGGGGCATAAATTACAAGTACCTCAGAAGTCAGAGTGGGTTCACCTTATGGCGAGGGACACTGGTAAAGGGGAAAGCTAACCCACAAGTGCAAAATTCAGTCAAGTGGACTATGTGTAAGTTCAAAGCGAGCAAGCGCAAAATAACACAGCAAAAAACTGCCAGTTTGTGTAGTTGTGCTAGAGTCAGTGTAATGTATTTAATTAATCCAGCACATAAGGGACCATGTTGAGTTATACTATATATAACCTTCCCGGGGTACTATAAGTTATGCTATGTTATGTTATGCTATGTTATGTGATGTTACATCTAACGACAACACTGTATATTGGGCATTCCCATGTGTGCATGCTCTGCTATAGTTATATAATGTTATTTTATATACTGTGGTTTGTATTAATCAATAGAAATATAAATTGTATGGTTTTATCGTTTCTTTACTTATTCAGTCAATTGAAATTCCACTACTTTTATCGTTTTTTTACTTATTCAGTCTGGTTGCGAGAACCGCACTGTGGAAGGATGGGAGATTTGCTCGCAACAGACGAGCAATATCTCCGGCGGGCCTATTCCTGGTGGTCGCAGGATCCGCAAAAGTCAGGCGGGGAGTCTGACAATAGTGCACGCTTTACACAGGTCCGAACACTTCTGTTGACAGAAATACGCGCCCTACGGTTCAGGCGCGTACGATGCCCTCACCTGTGGGACTTGGCTGAACGCCTCTAAGTCGGGTCCCTAGGGTTCCAGGGTCTGGCCACCACTCGCCACCTGCTCATGGTGGCGAGGTCTCAGAGGTTTTGATGCTGAGCCGCCAGCGTCTGCAGCCTACCTTGTGCCAGATGTATTGGTTACCCATTTCTCTGGAATACACAAGGCTAGGCCGAGAGAGGGATCATGTCGTTTGGGCACCACATGTTTCTCTGAAGCTCTGCCCAGGCATTGTGATGGAATTTTGGCCACATTCCAACTCACATACTTTGGTCTGTCAAGAATGCAAGATGCCACTCATAAAAGACACAAGGAGACCAAGAGAAATGATACTGGTTGGCCTAAGACAGTGGCATGGAGAAATAACATCTATATAATTGATCTGGCACCAAGATCTGTGAGAGATACATGAATGTCTACACCATTAGGCACGTAATAAGAAAAAAAGCATTGGAAAATACGATGCCTGGAAAGATTGGTGATGGAAGAGGAAGATTATGATAGATAATGCTGACTCGCCTAGGATTGTTGAATGGGGTAATACCATAAATAAAACTGACTGAGAACATCCAGGACCAACATCCGTGGAGCAACATGAACACAGGGCACATGGTGATGATGATGACCTCCTGAAAGTAACTAAAAATAAGGATAACATATGGCCACCATTATAAATAAAACAAAGTGAACACCTTTTTTTGTTTCAGCTGGTGAAAACAATAGAGGAATTTCTCGATGACTACAATCAGGTCAACACTGCTCAAATGAAACTTGTGCTTTTTATGGATGCAGTCACCCATGTCAGCCGCATTGCCAGAATCATCCGGCAGCCTTTTGGAAATGCCCTTCTTCTAGGCATGGGTGGGAGTGGAAGGCAGAGTCTGACTCGCCTGGCTGCCCACATGTAAGTACATGCCAGATCTTTTTAACAACAGCTGAAAAGTAAGAACACAGGTACATATTTCTTCTCCACAATTTTTAGTTTTTCTGATCTGTATTAAAGAAACAGATTGTGTATAAATGTACAATTAAGGTAAAATAAAAATTACTATCCTTTTCAGGACATTGCAGCAACCCCAGCATTTGTTGGCTGTTTGTGATTTCTTGGCAAGTTTACGTTCAGTAGTTTGCCAGTGTTATTTGAATGATCAGCACTCATACCATTGTATGAAAACCAGCACAAGGTGGTCTGCTTCCAGATTGCCAGCAGCAATGTTTTGAACTCAGGATTGCGAATTGTGTTCATAACCCTTTCGCCACAACGCTGGCAGAATTAAAATAAATGGTGTTATTGTGGGACAATTGTAGAAATTCAAATATCTAGGCGTGTGGATAACATTACATGGAATATGCATCACAGAGATAAAAACAGAACAGGAAAAGCAAAATCTACATTTTATCAAATTAAGAATAACTTATGCAATAAATCCTTGTCATTGAAAGTTAGAAAAAGAATTATTGCATTTTACATAGAACCAGTTCTAGCATAAGGCTGTTAAACTGCCATCTACTGCCTAAAGTACCTTGCGGTATGGGACAGGGGGGTCTTGAGCCTGAGGAATTAAGTCCGCCTGGCTTGTGCAGTCACCCTCAACTGTACAGGTTAGGGTTTTCTTTTTTTTTAAATTTAAATACTGGACTATTAGTAAACAAGCAATAACACCAAAATTACCTGTTAGCATTAGAGATATTATTTTGTAAATGATACTGCAAATTTCATCGAAAGCCAAAATGAGTTATCTAAACTTTTTGAATGAGTCTAAGACACAAAGACAATTTATCACAAACATCAGAAAGAGCCAGTCATCAAGGATATCAGTATGTGAATTGATACGTACAATTGGAGATTTCATGATGTGCAAACATCAGAGAGAGCCAGTCATCAAAGATGTCAGTATGTGAATTGATACATACAATTGGAGATTTCATGATGTGCAAACATCAGAGAGAGCCAGTCATCAAGGATGTCAGTATGTGAATTGATACATACAATTGGAGATTTCATGATGTGCAAAAATCAGAAAGAGCCAGTCATCAAGGATGTCAGTATTTGAATTGATACATACAATTGGAGATTTCATGATGTGCAAACATCAGAAAGAGCCAGTCATCAAGGATGTCAGTATGTGAATTGATACATACAATTGGAGATTTCATGATGTGCAAACATCAGAAAGAGCCAGTCATCAATGATGTCAGTATGTGAATTGATACATACAATTGGAGATTTCATGATGTGCAAACATCAGAGAGAGCCAGTCATCAAGGATGTCAGTATGTGAATTGATACATACAATTGGAGATTTCATGATGTGCAAACATCAGAAAGAGCCAGTCATCAAGGATGTCAGTATGTGAATTGATACATACAATTGGAGATTTCATGATGTGAAGAAGCATGGCCACCCATGATAATCCGTGTTAGAATTATTTTATATTTAAAAAGACACTGAAGATGACACTGACATTTCAAATGTGTGTGCATAGTAATAAACTAATTTATCAAATGTATGTCATCATTTTCAATTTAAGTTATTTAAAAACTTAAATGTAATTTATAGTATATTCAGCAACAATTAGATATTGAGTTGCTTGTAAGGTTTACATCAGGCAGAGATTGTTTAACAATTTCAAGTGTATTAACTTGATGAAAGAATGACATTCATGAATATTTAACTCTTACTTCCTCTTCTTTTGTCTGTTATCCCTCATTGGAGCACAGCCCCTCAACCAACTCACATGAAGCCATCCTCCCCTTTGCTATTTTCTGTAGCTCTTCCCATGTTTCCTGTTATTATTCATCTCTATTTTCTTAAGTTTCTCCTAATTTCATTTCATCTACCACTTGTATTGTCCCAGTTTGTACACAGTTCTAACATACCAGGTGCCAGTGCTACACAGAAGTATAAATTTGAGAACCATTTGTGGCCACTAAGACAATTTATAAATAAACAATAAACACACATGTATTATTTGGCACTCATACAAGTGAGAAAAAGAAAGTAGAGACCACAGGATGTACTAGACTACATAACAACTGAAAGCCATAGTTACCCACCAGGATCATAACAGCTCACATGCTGCTTGTTATTAATTATTATTATTATTTTTTCCAGGTCTGAATTTGATTGTTTCCAAATTGAGTTGTCGAAAAACTATGGTACTGGAGAATGGAGGGAAGATCTAAGACAAGTCATGATGAAGGCTGGCCTCAAGAACAAACCAATGGTCTTTCTTTTCAGTGACACTCAGGTCAGTTTATGTTGTTACTTTTTCCGCAAGGAAAGATAGGAAGAGGTTGGGGGAAATGGAGAGGTAGTTTCAAAGGCAAATGTTAAGAATACCTTTGACTGCCACCAGAGTAACTAATAACAAACTACCTAGGAAAGGCTAATGAAAGTTGAACATTATATAGAAATATAAGAAGTAGAGAGTTAGTGTTCTTTAGTCATGTAATGCGAAGGGAGGCATTGGAGAGCATTATGATGACTGGAAAGATCAGCATTAGAAGAGGCAGGGGCACCCAGACAAATTATACTGGATGGACGGTGATGGTAGCATGGAGGAATGTCATCAGTGGAAGTGATCCAGAGAACCAGGGGCCGGGATCTGTGGGGATGCATAAATACTCGTAGCGATTGGCAGGGCACATGATGATGATGACAATGAAGGAAAAATTATCACAATGTAACATCAAAGCTAATAGAAGCATTCATAAAAAGTGAATCATTACAACTATCTTGAAACTGTTGCAATGTCTGATAGAAGATGCCTTGTAAAGATTAGAATAAGATTTACCGTTGCAAGATGGAAATTATACCAATAAGAAGTTGTCAATAGCTTTGGGAGAAAAAAATGTGTTAAAGTGCTATATAGAACCTATAATATTGTTTGTACGTGGAATATGCTCAGTTAGCAGTCAAACTGAGAAACGTTTAAGGGCTGGGGAAATGTGGTTTCTGAGTAAAATGCAAAGAATATCATTGACAGACAGAAAAACAAATGAGACAGTTCTACAAAAAACAAATGAAAACTGTAAATTGTTCATAGAAATTAGAGTTAAATACCAGGATGTTCTGGCCATGTAGAATAACTGGAACAAGAACACGAACCTGATCCAAGACTGGTATTTGTGTGAGATGGCAAACATTAACCACCCACACTTATTGTCATGGCACATGATGATGATGACATTAAGTTAATCAACAAATATGGAAAGTGGAATTTATCAACTTTGCATTTTTCTAAGATAATTTAAAAATAAAATTGATGGTTGCTTTCTTCAAGTGTTTGTATAGATTAATAACTGTAAAGGTATCTGTGGCTATGAGGCCCTCTATGAGGAGATTTCTTCTTCTGTAAACTTTTGTTATGTTTGGTGCATAGCATACATTGTAGTGCTTAGATGTCTAGTCCCTTGCCACTTAAGCCAACATCTTCGAACTTAACAATTGGGGTTTCTTTTCTGGATTCTTCCTCTCATAGGTAGATTGCCTTCCTGGGCATGTGGGTTGCAAGGAGACATAAAATAATAGTTTAAGTAGATACAGTTGAGAGACACGAGGATTGTTGTAAGACAGACACAGATATGATTTCTCTGTCAAGAAATTCTAGGATGCTGAGTGAAGAGCCTAAGTGATTGAGAGAGAGAGAGAGAGAGAGAGAGAGAGAGAGAGAGAGAGAGAGAGAGAGAGAGAGAGAGAGAGAGAGAGAGAGAGAGAGAGAGAGAGAGAGAGAGAGAGAGAGAGAGAGAGAGAGAGAGTGTTACAGAGTGATTGAATGATTGAGTTATTGAATGAGTGATTGAGTGAGTAATTAATTGATTGATTCAGGAAGTCAAGATCAATTTTAAAAATCCGCCTGAATTCAGATCTGAACTCGTGATGACTGGGTCAGTGGGTGATGGTCTAGCCACTGTACTACTGTGGCACCCAAAATAATATGACAATCACAAATTCAGAGCTGTTAGGGGGAAATTATACAGATGCCAGTAAATCAAGAAGTGAGGAAAAGATGCTGCTATTTGGTAGAGCACATATTGAGAGACAGAGGTAATGACTATAACCAAAGAAGAAAAAACAACAAAGATTCATCTAAAGAACTACCCCTGAAACAAGTAAAAAGCTTCATGTACTTAGAAAGTATAATATCATCAAATCGCAAATCAAAAGATGAGATCAAACATAGATGCAATAAGGCAAACCAATTCATTGGACAAATGGCACCAATACTAAAAAACAAACACATATCAATAGTTACTAAGAAAGCACTTTACAACACAATCTTCCTTCAAACTCTATGCTACCAATGCCAAACATGGACAGTGACAGAAAAAGAGAAAAGAAAAATCACAACAAACAATGATGTACAGACCAAATGGAAGCAGAAGAAGAGGCCAATCATGTAAACATGGACAGAGGGAATAGAAGAGACCATGGAAATCTTGATACATGAAGCCCGTAAACAGGCACTCTCCTGCTGTTTATGCTTCACCTCAACACTGTAAGGTACAAGAGGAACAAGATGAGACAAGATAAGATGAAAGATGAGATGAGACATATTGAGAAAACCTAATAATAATTTAACTAAGAAGTCCCTTTTCTGAAACACATAGGCCAACAATAAATGGACACCTTAAATGCATGGAGATGAGAATTAGAGACATATATGAAGCACATGGAAAGGACATGGAGAGGACTCAAAAATGTAGCTAACTTTTCCAATAACCCTGGAAAGACAGTAATAACACCATGATAACACCATGTTCATTTCCTGTCTGTTAACTCATAGTGTTTGTCTTGCCATTCCCAGCTGCACAAGATTGTTAATTGCATCTGATCTGTATTTTTTTTTTCTTTTCTATTATTAAACAAATTATTTATACATTCTGATTTCTGTTTGCTTTATTTTTCCTTCAGTTTGATATGCAGCAATTATTAATCTGCTCACTTAACTCAGAACGGCAGTATAGCCTCATTATATACAGTTTTATCGCAATATTAAGTGTGTATTCTGGTGATGAATTTTATATATGGAAAGAGCTAAATAATTGAAATTATATCCACAGATCAAAAATGAATCTTTTCTTGAGGACATCAACAACATTCTAAATGCTGGAGATGTACCCAACATTTATGGCTTTGACGAACTGGAGCAAATTTACACAGACATGAAGCCTATTGTACAGGACTCTGGCATTCAGCCCACAAAAACCAATCTATTCTCTGCATACACAAAGCGTGTACGGAACAACCTTCACACTGTGCTCACAATGAGGTGCCAATTTGTCTTTGTCTTTTATTATTTGTATGTTGAGTACGGTCTGGAGAGATTAAAATCTTTTAGTCCTACTCGGTTGTTATGTTAAATTAAAATCTGTGTGGATAAGGACAGCTGAAAGTACCATCTGGGACACAGTAAAATAAGTAGTGGATAAGGACAGCTGAAAGTACCATCTGGGATACAGTAAAATAAGTAGTGGATAAGGACAACTGAAAGTACCATCTGGGACACAGTAAAATAAGTAGTGGATAAGGACAACTGAAAGTACCATCTGCGACACAGTAAAATAAACAAAGGACCAATTGTCATTACATGAAACATTTAGGTTTATGGCGCTCCATCCATCCATCATGTGCCATGCCGATAAGTGTGGGCGGTCATGTTCTGCCATCTCACTCGATCACCAGAGTCATGGATCAGCTCCGTGTTCCTGTCTCAACCATGCTAAGTGGCCAAGAAATCCAGGTATTTACCTCTTGGTCTTCCCCTTGATCTCTTCCCTTTATGGTGCTAGCCCCATATTTTAGACTGATCAGTACTCAGTGGGTAATGAGGTCATTAAAATTACATCAGTTTTACTTCCCGGGAAATGTCCTGGTACCCGTTTTAGGTGGGGTCCACCTGGGACACTGTACAAAAAGAAGTCCTCTAGTAGGACCCTGCAGTGGACATGTGAAGTATAAAAAGCATGGAGGAATAGGTTATGAGTCTTTCCCTCCTGTAGTAAATGTCAAGAGCTGACCTTGAACCCTAGTCTGTACCTCTGAAGTCAGAGTGGATTCGCCTGATGGTGAGGGACACTTGGTGATAGGGACAGCTAATCCACACATACAAATTCAATTCAGTGCACTAAAAGTAGTGGCACGTGTATGGGCTTTGCTTGTATTCAAAGTTAGGGCCACACAAAAAAAAACATGTCAATTTCAGAGTAATGTCATAACCATTGCACTAACTTAACCTCTCTCAGAACACTAAACATTCTTATTGTCTATGGCAGCTTATGGTAGTGAAACCTGGATATGTAACAAATCAACTGAAAAGCACAAATACATCTTTGAATATTTACATCTTTGAATATAAATGTTACAGAAAGGTAGTACAAATTATTGGACAGACTGGAGAACAGTTCTATCCAACATGAACTCAATATGGAAACAGATAATTAGGAGAGAATTAGGCAAACAAACATAAGACAAATGAAATATTTTGGACATATAAAAAGACATGATAGTCTTGAAAAGATAATTATGGAGGGATGTGTCCACGGAGACAGACCACAACATAGATGGATTTAAGATGTGATAGATGAGGTAACCACCCACAGAAAGTGTTGCACAGAGCATGAACTCAGTAACTCTGGTAATGACCCCCAGAGGTCACTGAAAATATTGCACTAATGGACCTAAGGGCGAGTTGAGTTGAGTTGAGTCAAGAACTGACATCATAGCACTTTAGACATTCCCATACATGCTTCTTCCTCATCTTCAACAGCCAGCGAAGAGTTCCTATGCCATGAGACAGAACAAACGAACAAACTTTATTTTCAAAGGGTAACAAATTGGGCATGCAGGCCCGTCTTACATTCGGCCCTCCCAATCACTCATCTTTCGTTCATCAATAGTGCATAGGAAAAACATTGTCAAATGAATTTTGTAAACATAAACAATGCATATTGCCATGTTATGAGACACATCCACCACCACCCACACATCCCCCATTCATCCACACATCATCCACCCAACCACACACACACACACACACACCCCAGGCAAACATACATGCCCCCACCCATCCACCATATCCCCACACCTATACATCTCCCCACCCACACACACTCCCACCAACCACACAGAGTGAAAACGAGCCAACTGCAGCCTTCTGTGCATGAGGCTGGCAGCTTAAGCACTTCCCCACAGACACCCCAGACAAAGATATCAATACCAGGGTGTCTTAGCCAACTAGTATAGCCAGGACAAGAACACACACCTGATCTGAGGCTGGTCATGTGGGATGGCAAACTATCATCATCAATGAATATCAGCTGACACTGTGGCAAAGTAGTTATGAACACAATTTCTATTTACTATGTTTGAAACACAACTGCGCGCGATTTGGAAGCAGACTGCCTTGTCCTGGTTTTCATGCAATAGTATGAGTGCCAGTCATTCAGAAAGCAATGGCAAATTGCTGAACATAACCTTGCCAAGAAATCACAAACAGCCAAAAAATGCTGTGGTTGACTGCGACATCCTGTAAAGGATATGCATCTAACTTATCAGCATGGCCTATGTTGATGATAAATATAAGCATGGTGAGTTGCTTTATACAAGATTAGTTAACTATATTCTAATTAGAAAATGAACTGCAATCTGAAGTTATTTCTAAATAATACATCTTTAGGAGCAGTTTGTGAAGGTCTTGATTTGATTTAATTTTAGCCCACTTGGTGAAATTTTCCGAGCCCGACTCCGTCAGTTCCCAGCCTTGGTCAACTGCTGCACCATAGACTGGTTTAGCCAATGGCCAGCTGATGCTCTGAAGTCTGTTGCTCTTCGGTTCCTCAATGATATCCCTGACCTAGATACAAGTGAAACTGCCATGGAGGGACTAGTGAGTAATTTATGATACAAGAAACTCATACATTGTGTTGCATTTGTATGTTACATGACAGGCTGATCAATAACATCATGGCTCAGAAGATAAATACTTTGGCAATATTAACTGATCAAGTGACATGGGATGATTTATTGCCTCAGTGACATTTTGTATCTGCCATGGGCTTATATACAGTAGTTTTCCCTATGCAACCCCCTTTAATTTGATATAAAATACAACATGTCTGCTAGCATATTAACAACTTTTAAGCCATAACTGACACACACCTACTTCTCATTTTCCACCATCCATTTTGTTTTTGTCCAACCCTACTTATTTGTTTGGCACTGAATCTGTTAAATATTAAAATTGTTAAAAATTAAATTGTAACTGACTCAGAAAGCATGCTGAGTATGGTGAGAACAGGCAGGCTTCGTGCTGAGTGGCTTGCTTCGCTTCGAAAGTCAGGGTGGCAAGCATCGTCTGGAACTTTTCTCCGGGGCATGCTGGTGTGCTGGGGAATGAACAGGCAGACAGATTGGCTGGCTCTGCAAAACTTGGTGGAGTATTGATGCATGATAAGGAAGACGTGGTTGTGGCCTTGTGGGAGCACGTGTACACCACAGAGGAGCAAATGGATTACCATGGTCTGGCAAGAATGCGACAGCGTGGAGTGATGAGAGGATCTGGCCGATGCTCGACGCTTAGAGGAAAGGTGAGATGCACATATAATCAGATTGCTACTGGTACTATTGGGGTTGGAACTCTTCACTGGCTTCTGAGGATGGGGACGGAGCGCTTATGGGAATGCCCCGAATGCTGTGATGTCGGTTCTTAAATCAATCAATCAATGAATCTGTTAAACATCACAGTGGCCTGGAAAGAACAATGATGGAAGACATGGTTCCTGGAAGAAGAGACAGAGTTTGATCAGCATGAAGAGGGTCACAGGACATTGAGGACACCTTGGTCATAATTATGCATGAGGCAGAAGAACTTGCAAAGGATCAAGATTCTTTCCAATGGGTTGTGTTGAGAGCAACATTATGCTTGGGACCTGCTGCATGGTGATGAGACCAGCTAATCCTTTTCATAATTCATGAATAATAATAATGACTGGCTGCAGTTAATCTTCATCACTGTATTTCTTCAATTGCTACCTTTAAGATTTACATGATGAGGTCTCAATTTCTTCTATGGTGGGTAGCTGTGTTCTCTATAGTTTCTGAACATGCCTTAATTGTTGCCTAGTGTTTTCAGTGGACTATGTATTGCATCATAAACCAATGGTCTATATTGGTTCTACTGCCTTGTCAGCCTATCCAAGTCTTCTTTTACCAGACAGTGTACATTTCTTTGTAGGATTGCTTTAACTTCACTCATGCAGTTTAGCCAGTAAGCCAAGACTGTTGTCAGTGGTGTGGTCATAAACATACATTTGTCATTTTTGTTTAACCATAGTGTCTATTTGTCTATTTTGTCTAGTGTAGTGGCTAGTTGCTTACCTACTGGCATGGTTACCATTGGTTCAAATCTGCATTGTCAGATTTTTAAAAAATTTGACCTCAGGTCAGCCTAAAGTGGGTATAAGAAAATGACTTGGAAAGCAAAGATAGCTGGCAGGATACTGACCACTGAGTGACAATTATCTGTAAAAATATTGGCCTTGCACCGTATACCCAATTCACACATGGTGTATAAGAGGGCCCTTTATACTTAATTACCAGGTGAAAATGGAACAGAATAAACTTTGTGGTGGCACAATTGTCATCAAACCCAAATGTTTCTTTACTGAATCTTCTCATCATTTTATTTCTGGTTGTCACACAAGTCAGGTACTGTGTTTGTAACCATCATAGTTTGTCTGCCGAACTCCCGTTATAAGGTACGCAATATTATATTTATAATCTATCATGCAATGGAATGTCTCCTTTTGTCGTTCTCCATTGCTTTTTAAAATAATTTTCTTAGAACACCATTCAGTATGGATTTTTTCTATCCCTTTGTGTTTTCGTGATAGGACTGTTTCTTAAACAGTAGATTCTGAACATACTGTTTTAGCACTTTACAAAGGGAGTCTGACAGAGAAATGATAAGACATCAACTATTAAAGAGCCACATTTGTAGCCACTTCTTTGAGCCACCTTAAGTGGTGCCCAGTATACTAAGAGATGAGGCACGGCATTATAAATTAAGATATTCTGAAATGATGACAGAGTGATCAATTATTGTATCTCTGTTGTTTCTATAGGTTTCTATGTGCCAGCTGATTCATGAGACAGTGGCTGTCAACTCTGCCAAGTTCCTGGCAGAGATGTCACGTCACAACTATGTGACTCCAACCAGCTATCTGGAACTATTGGGAATATTCTCCAAGCTGTTGGGAATGAAGAAGCTGGAACTGACAACTGCCAGACGAAGGCTTAAAACTGGTTTAGATAAGGTCAGTGTAATGAAAGACAAAGTTATCCGCATGTCTTTGTACAGGATGTTACAATCAACCCCAGCATTGTTTGGCTGTTTGTGATTTTTTTAGGCAAATTTATGGTCAGTAGTTAGTTAGTTTGTCACGGTTCCAACTTCACGGCAAAGGGTTTGCCCCATAATGCTCCATTCCTGTTGATGGAAAGACAGCAAGAGGAAGACAAAAGGATAAATGGCTTGATGGTTTAGCAGCATGGCATTGTCGGGGCAAGAATACAGACCTTATTTGAGACTCTGGTGACTGTGTGAGATGACCAACGATGACCATCCATGCCTGACAACATGGCACTTGATGATGAGGATGAGTTGGCCAGAGCTGATCTATGACTCTGTGACTCTGGTGATCGTGTGACATGGTGAAACATGACCACCCATGCTCATCGGCATGGCACATGATGATGAGTTTGACATTGCATTCTGAATGACAGACTTTCATACCATTGTCAAAATCAATGCAAAGGAGTTCTTTTCAAATCGTCTGAGGCTGACTTAGACCCTGATAAGTCAAGATGGTAAAACTGTTTGCTATCCCCAAGCCACTGCCACTGAACAGTGTAATACACCTCTCTAAAACCACATGTGCACCTCTCTAAAACTACATGTGGATCTCTACATGCATAATATGAATACTCACTTAGCTAGTGTCTGTCTGTCTGTCTGTCTGTCTGTCTGTCTGTCTGTCTGTCTGTCTGTCTGTCTGTCTGTCTGTCTGTCCTTCCATCTGTCCATTTGTCCGCCCGCCTGCCTGCGAGACCCCAGCCCGTTCATCTGTTTGTCTGTCTGTCTTTCTGTTTTTCTCTTCATATCTCTCTCCTATCTCTCTCTCTCTGTCTCTGTCTCTGTCTCTCTCTCTCTGTCTCTCTCTGTCTCTCTCTCTCTCTCTCTCTCTCTCTCTCTCTCTCTCTCTCTCTCTCTCTCTCCTCCTCCTCCTCTCTCTTTCTCTTCCTTCAGACTAAATAACCTGATGTTAAAATGACATGACGATGATGTTAACAATGAGTATAAATTTCACTGTTTATTTTTTTTTAGTTCTTTCAGTAATGAATTAAATTTATGTTTCACGATTGTTTCTCTAGGCTGGAATGTTTGCCTAGACATGTTGTATAAACATGACATTCTTAGAGTATGTGATCTGCTGTCTGCGACACTAATCAACATGTGAACATGGCTGATTGTTATTTACATTTCATTCTTAAACTTGGAATCAAAAACACTGTTGATGAAGTCATACATTCTTTTCAGTTGCTGACCACTGCTGATGAAGTGGCCAAATTGCAAGCGGAGTTGGCTACCATGAGGCCTTTGTTGGAGGAAGCTGTGAAGGAATCTGTGTCCACCATGGAGAAAATCTCAGCAGATACGGTAAGTCTTGGAATCTAGATCTGCATTTAGCATGATAGAAATCTAGTCATCATTATCATGTGCTATGTATACAAGCAGTCTGTTTCGTCATCTCACACATGATCATCAGAGTCGTGGATACACTGTTTCTCTGATTCTCTGTTAAATTATGAAACATGATTGTCTTGAATCTGCAAAGAAAGTTGTTTCCTATTACTTACCTTCTTAGCAGTGACAATACTAATTGATGACTATTGCCATTGTCTGAAAAGGAGATCCTCTGCCTACATTTGTGAAATTGGAGACCATAACCTACAACTACCTGTCATCTGCTCTTCAACTTCATCCACCCTCTGCACCCATGGCTTTCACATAACCCTGATCAGGGGACTAAATTGGCACTCTACCTTGCCCAAGGGTGTCCCATAGGTTAGTGGAGGCACCTTATTTGAATGAAAGGGAAAACCACAACATAGATGGATTCAAGATGTGATAGATAATTCACACAACAGAGGCAGGGTATTTGTCTTCTAACAGATAGACATTTTAGAAGACTGCTGTGGGAGAAAAGTTCTGTACACAAAAAGCTACTGAATGATAATGATGATTGTCCCCTTCCCCAAAAAAACATGGAAAAGTAAAGGACATTTTTTACAAGCCGTGAAGCATACTGGGTGTGTGATGCTAGACCCACATATTTATAGGCCAGTCTTAAGGAGTGATGTAGTCAATATCACGCCGGCTGCCTTTAATTTCCATGACAGTTCTTGATACCTATTTTAGGCTGGGATGACCTTGAAGAGAGGTAGACCAAGAAGACGGTGGAGAGATAATATATAAATACAGACCTACAAGCACTTGGAATCAACGACTGGCAAGAGAAGGTCAACCAGAGAGACGAGTGGAGACGGATTGTATCTGCAGCAAAGAACTTCAATGGCTCGGAACGCCGAAGAAGAAGAAGAAGAAGAAGAAGAAGAAGATGACCTTGAAGCCCATGCTCATTAAAAATTTGACCTCAATTCAAATTCAAACCCATGACCATCAGGTAGGCAGACAATTATGCTAGCCAGTGCATTACAGCAGCTTGTGTATACTGTGTTGCTTGTTACAATATGTGGCCAGATTTCTTTAGTATGTACAAACCAAATGTAAAAGGTATAACAATACACTATGCATTGGATGATACATAGAGACATGACATAATCACACATGGTGTGTTGCTTGGAACAGAAAGAGTTCAGGTTTTCAGTTTACATATTTTAATTTTCTTGTGCTTGACAGAAAGTGGCAGAAGAGACAAAGGCATTGGTACAAAAAGAGGAAGAACAAGCGAGTAAGAAGACAATTGAAACACAGGCCATTGCTGATGATGCACAGCGTGATCTGAACGAAGCATTGCCAGCTCTGGTAAGATATATCACTTTGGTAGTGATGATAGATAATTGTGAATATATGCGTTATTCTGTGAGGGGGCTTCAAGTGAAAACCTTAAATGTGTGTTTTTTATTTTTATTTTTGTGTGAATATATTCTGAAAAGTAAAGTACAAATGTATCAATATTTGATGCGGTTTTCCTGTATGAGGCCTTTGATGGCTGCAATTGATTCTGGTGTCACAACTCAGTGTGCCTGACCCAGTCGTAAACAGTCTGTCACAGAAGCCATACCATTTTGAAGTTTTCTACTCCACTAATACACTTGCTGGACTGACAGGCATGCACTAGCATGCTGGATCTTCAATCACCAATGAATTTCTATAGGTTACACCACTTCACAGATTTTTAAATAAATGCTCCTCTTTGATGCATGCCTAAAGTGGGGAGGCCATCTTTAAACTGTACGTATGACATCACCATGTTCATCTGCACCATGATGTCATGTGCTTAACACTCTTGACATCCTTAACAACAATAGACATGTTACAAGACAATGGCACTGTTATTGTAATTTCTATTACACTTTTAAGGGTTTCATTTGAAGCCCCTATCACACTTAAAACACAATTGATTTGGGCTTCTAGGTCGACCCAGCCTAAAATGGGTACCAAGGAATGTTCTGGGTAGTAAAGGCAGCAATGTGATTATCCATGTCACTCATTAAATGCTGATTGGACCATAAGAATATGGGATGACCACCATATACTCAGTACATCTCATGGTGTGTACATGGGTCCTTTGTTTTACTTACTACTTAAGACAAATGAAACCAAAGCCACTGTCATTGATGTACAATGTGATCTTAATGAAGCATTACTAGCTTAGGTGTAATATGATGATGATAGGCAATTGTGTGTAGATGTGCTGTTCTACTTCTTTGACAACCATATTATATCATAATTTACATACATGTGCACCTACCTTTATCCTTGGATTTTCTGCATTGTAGACATAAAACATGCACAACTGAGTGGAACTTGACATTGCATTAAGAAGCCATAGAAACAGTAGGGAGATTATGATTTTCAGAAGGTAAACATTATGAACTCTATGAAAGGAGACCACTTCTACAATTGTGGGGTAAAGAACTCAAAAGGAACATCAGGCTGTGTGACTTGAGGTTTTCTAACCATAGGAAGCACCATCCCATAGTCAGATATAACTGAATGAGGCTATTATGTTGACAGTGATTATTATTATAACGAATGATGTCACTGCACTCAAAGCAAGCCCATAAAAGCTCAGTCTCTCCCAGGAGGAGTTGAAGGGGGTGGATGCTGAATATCACAGTCAGCTGTTTACCTATATGTTGGAATCCTCCTTGCCTGCATGCAATTGTGACAAGTTTCCATGTTTGATTCCCCACTTCAATAGCAATAACTAACAGCAATAACTGAGAACATTCACCAAGACATGAGTCACCTCGGCTCGATTCTGAGGTCATTTGTCGGTTTTCTTGAGAACTTATCTTTATATGTCGAATAATTTTCTCTTTGACGGCAGCAGACATGCTGTTTGTTTCATCATCTGGGGGTTTAACCATGTGGTTATATCTGTATCCCCTTGCACCAGACTGTCATTTATTGTCCAAAGTATATCCTTCTGTCAATTTTCCAATGCCCTAATGCCAGGTGTCTTTGAAGCTAGCATATCAGATCTTATGATTCCATGCAACCCTTCATAACATGGACATCAGATCCACACATTCCCAAAGGTTTGAGGGTACAAGAAGTGACAATCAATTATTTCATAGCCATCCATTCTGTGTTGTCCTGAATGTCAGGGAGTGAAAACAGTATGGAAACATCCTAGAATTGTTTTCTCACCAGACAGTACTTTCTTTGTACTGCAAGCAGTTTTCCTATTACCTCTATCACGTTCATGATCATAAATGAAGTTATAATTAGCATCCATCCCAGCCTCAGATTAATAATCCTGCGGATCAATGAGATATTAATTTGAAGGGGATTGCTGTTCAAAGAGGGTAATGATGATAAGGTAGCATATGTTCTTTTGTCCTTTATCCCTTGATGGGGCACATACCGTCAAACAACTCTCACCAAGTCTTTGCCGACTCCTGCAGCTCCATTGTGTGCTCCCCATACAATGCATCTCTGTTTCTAATGTTCTTCTTCATGCTTTGTTGGTCTCCCTATGTTTTGCTTGCCCTGTCAAGTAATGTTCTAGTTATACTATTCACAATGAGATTAAGATTATATTATTTTTTTTAAATTAGTTGCATATCCTTTACAGGACGTAGCAGTCAACCCCAGCATGTTTTGTATGTCCGTGATTCCTGGGCAAGTTTACGTTCAGTAGTTTGCCATTGCTTTCTGAACGACCGGCACCCATACCATTTCATAAAAGCCCAATGCAAGACTGTCTGCTGCCAAATCACCCGCATCTGTGTTTCAAGCGCGGTATTCAGGATTATGAAATGTATCCATAACCTCTTTGCCACGGAGCCGGTTAAGATGATATAAGTAAGATATAAACCAAGCAGGAAAGATAGAAACTAAATATAAATAATCTGCATTGATCAGATGACACAGTGCTTATATCAAGCATTGTGGTGTAATTTACTTACTCTGTCTTCAGTGGTAGGTGCAGGTTCAGTCCCCCTGCACAACTAACCAAAAGTAAACAAACATTATAGGTTCTCAGCTTCTTTAGTGAGAATTTATAGACAAAGAGTCATGGATCAGCTCCGTGATCTTGTTTCAACCATGCCATGTGGCTAAGCCATCCATATATTGACTTCTCTGCCTTCCCCATGTTCTTTTCCCCTCAGACTTGCCTGTTGTCACCAAGTTCAGTTATTTATTTCATCTCATAAACTGATCAGTGACTTTATAGTATTATAATAACTAATGGGCAATACCTGAGTGCATTTGCTTTTTCCATGACAGGATGCAGCCTTGACCAGCTTGAAATCCTTGAACAGAAATGATGTTGTTGAGGTCAAAGCCCTTCAGAGACCTCCAGATGGTGTCAGGCTGGTCATAGAAGCTGTGTGCATCATGAAGGTGAGACATTTTGATTTATTTTGAAATATCATCATCATCATTATGATGGCATAGCAATGAGTGCAGCTGTCTACCAGATCTGTAGTCACTGATAGGTTTCTATCCGTGAATCCCATCCACAATAGGTTTTGTTACCTTTTGGTTAGCATATGCTAAACACAATCTGGCTATCTGAGGAGTGTGTTCTATTTTTATTTAGCCTCTGTAAATGTAGTTCACTAATAATATTTTATAATTAATTCCCATCTCCCACCAGCAAGTGAGTTGGTGTAATGGGTAGGACATTATGCTGACAATGACATGAGCACAGCCAGAGGCAGGATTCAATACCAGCTCTCATCATTCACTGCGGGAGGGAAAGACTTTTCTTCTTTACACTCAGGTCTAACAAAATGTGATGGGTCCTAACACTTTACATACTCACATGATGCATTCGCCAAATTTCCTGTCTCTAAGGTAAAGAAAATATCAGGTGTTTGTAAAGTCTCACTACACTCTGTATGTAGAACAAATCTGAAAAATTATTTCTTCCATTGGTAACACTATTCTGTTTGGAGTGCATAGAATTCACTGTGTTTTGCTTCACGATGGACTGTAGAGCACATTTTATTTGACACCATGTACTTCATTTTTCAAATTTGTTCTACATTCAAAGTGTAGTGAGATTTTACAAACACCCTGTATATTCTTGTAATGTTTATTATGGAAGAATAACTTTATTGAGTTCTCCTACAGGACTCTTTTGTTATGTTTTAACTTTTCTTTAAAACTGCTCATTGCCTAAATTTTTTGCCATGACCATATAGAATATCAAGCCAAAGAAAGTAGCTGGGGATAAACCAGGTCAGAAGGTGGATGACTACTGGGAGGTTGGGAGAGCGTTGCTGCAGGACCCAACAAAGTTCTTGGAGAGCTTATTCCAGTATGATAAAGACAATATTCCAGATGAAGCCATCAAGAAAATCAAACCTTACATTGATGATGAGGCATTCACACCAGCTGCTATCTCTAAGGTACAGAAAATATATTCTTGTAATTTGTTATTGGGGAAGAAAAGCTTTATTGAGTTCTTGTTGCAAAAGATAAAACTTGTTAAAATGATATTTGCTAAAGAAAAACATTCTTGACATGATGCATGTAGACCAATTTATGGAAGTATACATTATTGAAAGGAGAATAAACCAAGCAAAAGCTACATTTCAAAACCAAGAAAAATATCTTCTGCAATTAGACATTATCATTGAATATCAGAAAAAGATTACTGAAATGTTACATACAATCTGTTCTGCTGTATGGCAGTGAATCATGGGAAGTGATTTGGAGACAGTGGTGATGCATTTTTTAGACACATGTTCTGAGGGCCTTTGACTACTAGAGTAACCAATAACTAGTACCTGGGAATGGCTGTTAAAAGTAGAATATTATATGCAAATATAAGCTGATTAACAGTGTTCTATGGTCACATATTGAGAAAAGAGGCATAGGAAACATCGGGATGACTGGACAGATCATTTTTAGAACAGACATGAGAAGACTTAAAGAAATGGTGCTGGATAGACTGGCACAGTGGCATGAAGGAATATCAACAACAGAATAGATGCAAAACACCAAGACTAAGATCTGAGGACATTTGGCAGGGCACATAATGGTGATGTTTGTGTCTTGTTTAATAAAATATAAAAGATTTACATTATATATGAATGTTGACAATGAAGTTTTACACCAGAATGTAACACAAACATGAGTGTTATCGCGAAGTTTATTGAGTATTTATGTAGAGAATACATTCAGACAATAGAGAGAGAACTGGAGGAAAAGCATTAAACAACACGAGATATGCAGAAGATTTCATTTGGTTGGCTGCAACAGAGCAGGACCTCTAAGAATTAAATCACATATAAAATCAAAATATCAAATGGCTTAGCCATAACTATAAAGAAAATATAAGCTGTGATTATTAACAAAAATACCGCTAAGGCTGTTGTCAACAAGTAGAAAGACACTGAACAAGTAAGTAATGTTTCTTATTTAAGAAATTAATAGCATGGCAGGTGTGGGAGCTGTTATAGCACAGATGCTAGCACACTTGCCTGCTGTAACAGATGACATGATCTAGAATATTCAATGCGGCAGGAATTTGTAAAAAAAATTGACTTGGGCTTCCAAGTCGACCTAGCCTAAAATGGATACCAGAAAATGTCTTGCGAAGTAAATGTGTCTAGTGTCATTTTCACCACATTACACCATTAGTAGTAGAAGTAGTAGTAGTAGTAGTAGTAGTAGTAGTAGTAGTAGTAGTAGTAGTAGTAGTAGTAGTAGTAGTAGTAGTAGTAGTAGTAGTAGTAGTAGTAGTAGTAGTAGGCCTCTTTCAGTCCTGAAGGGAGTTGTGCCGCTGGGGAGCTACCTGGCAGTACCGCTGGTGACTGTATAGTCCAATGCGAGAGTGGCAATCTCTGTCACAGTTTCCGCATCTGTAAGACGAGGCAAGTCCCGCAGTAAGTGACTGCGTTTTAAGCCTGTGCCGCCTATCCTCAGTTTGTTGGATCAGATTGTTCTCAAAGAGCACCAGTCCATTTCGTACATCTCTTCTCCAGGAACATCTGTCTGTTGCAACTCTTTCCCACGTGTCTGGATCTATGCCAAAGGTTTTCATATCTTATTTACACACATCCCTATATTGTATTTGGGGTCTTCCGGTTGACCTCTTCCCTGTGGCTAGTTCTCCATATAGGAAATCTTTGGGAATACGTTCATCCTCCATTTGAGATACATGGCCCAGCCACCGGAGGCGTCTCTGCTTGAGGAGGGAGTGCACTGTGGTAATATCCACTCTTTCAAGCACATGTTTGTTTGTTATGTGGTCTTTCCACGAAATGCTCAGGATACATCTCAGACATCTCATATGGAAGGAATTCAACTTTCTTTCCTGTCGTGAGTACAAGGTCCAGTATTCATAACCATAGAGTAGTGTGCTAACAACACAAGCTTTATATATTATACTTGAACTTTTGTACGCTCTGTTAGTCTATTATTCTCCCAAACTCTTTTAGTTAGCCTGGAAAGTTTTGTGACTGCCTTTCCAATTTGTCTGTTGATTTCTCTCTAATGAAAGATTATCTGATATTGTTGACCCCAAATATGCAAACTCATGAGTTACAACCTTCAATTCGTAATTAGAAATTTTGATTGATGGAGGTGCACCAGCATCTTGTTCCATCACCTGTGTTTTATTTAGGCTGATGGTGAGCCCAAAGTCTTTGTAGGCGGCTGCAAAACAGTCTATGAGCCGTTGGAGATCTTCTGCTGTATAGTAGTCAGTGCTGCATCATCTGAAAAAAGTAGTTCTCTTATGCATCTCCATCGTATTTTGGTCTTTGCTTTGAGTCTTAATGGGTTAAAAAGTTTGCCATCAGATCTTGTATGGAGGTATATGCCTTCAGTGGCAGTTCCAAATGCCTGCCTTAAGAGAACATAGAAGAAGATACCAAAAAGTGTAGGAGCAAGCACGCACGCAGCCCTGCTTTACTCCACTGCTGATGCTGAATGACTGGGATGTTGAACCATCGAATAAAATGGTCACCAGCCAATATATTTGTGAAGTGATTTCACCAGACTTACCAGGGTGGATGGACATCCTGCCATGGATGTCATTAGGTCTATACAAATTTGGGGATAATAACATATCCATACACCTTAAAGATGACATTACTTTACTTGAATGCTGGTGATAAGAAGAAATAAGAAAGAAAAAGGCTGACCAAAGTAGCATTTAGTAATATACAACAGCTTCTCACATATAAACAGGTAATTTTGTATTATTGGTTAAGGGTGATCAAGTATTACATATGTACTCTTTGTTGCTGTATGGTGCTGAAACATATATTTATGGTATGAATCACCACATGGTCTGGAATGCCACATGATATGGTATTGAAACAGTGTCTTTAACAGTTGCCCAAATCTCATAAAATAGATATCGGAGAAAAGTAAAGTGGTTGGAATAAAGTGATCAGATAACCCTTTGTATGGCATTTAAACGCTGAAAATATGTCTGTCACAGTTATTGGCAAAGAAATGGGATTTACTTCTCTATATTATATTCTAAAAAAATGTTAAGAATTCTATGGGTGGCTAAAGAGATCAATATACAATTACTGCTGGAAACCAATTCCTAAAAACATTTGAGTCTCCAGATGACAAAGGGGACTGGAGAGCCAAGATTGCAGATGTCTGAATCACACCAGGCACCAGAAGAAAAAGAAACAGAAGAAGTAATAAGGCAAGAGTGTCTGGCAAAGATTGTGACAACTGGGAAGATCAAGGGTGATAGAGACAGTGGTTGACAGATGGAGAAAATGCTGGATAGGCTGACAGAGTGGCATGAAAGACGATCAGCATTTGAACTTAGGAAGAAAACAAAAACCTGAGTTTATGTAGGAACATGACGCCACATGCCTCTTGTTGTGGCAAATGATAATAATGATAATTATATTGATGATAATATGATGATGATGGTAATATGCTCTAATCTGTGCATGATATGTCAGATGCAGTTTTAATTTTGATTAATAATTTAGATTATTTTCTATATGCATGATTCTTATTATAGGTGTCCAAAGCCTGCACATCCATATGCCAATGGACTCAAGCAATATATAAATACCACTTCGTAGCCAAAGCTGTGGCACCAAAAAGGGAGAAACTAAGGATAGCACAAGAAGAACTTGCTGAGACACAAAGAATCTTGGATGCTGCAAAGCTCAGGCTACAACAGGTTGAGGAAGGTCTGGCCACCCTTCAGGCTAAGTATGATGATTGTGTACAAAAGAAGGATGAACTGGACAACAAATGCAAGGAATGTGAGGCCAGGCTCAACAGAGCTGATAAGGTAAAATATTTGTAACATATTACGATCTTAAAAATTGTGGTTGTAGGTCAGCATGACCGAATGGATAAGAACATGTGTTCTTAAACATCTGGTGTGTTGATGCCAAGGTAAGGTTTCAATCCCTACACCAGACAGTTGGACTAAAATGTTGGCCTATCGTCCTTGACTTGGGGATGTAAATTACAAGCACCTCTGAATTTGGAGTTGGTTCACGTGATGGCGAGTGACACTGTTAATAAGGAAAACTAATCCTAGAAGTAGTGTGTATGGACTACTCTTGAGTTTAAAGTGGGTGATTGGGAAAAATAATTGTTATTAATTGATCATTATAAATTCCAGATAATTATATCTTTACCTTTCCCTTGCTCTTTTATCATCAAAGTTTGCCAGTTGTCACTAAGTTTTCAGTTGCATATCTCCTAATAACGTCCCCCAAATGTCTTGAATGTCTATAAATTCTCTAAACATTTTAGTTTTCATTTCTTACTTGAAGGACTGTCTCATTCATTTTTTTTTCCATCCGCCCATGGTATCCTTTACATAATCCCCAGGAACCACATTTCCAATGCCATTAGATGTTTCTCAGCTCTTATCATACTGCTCATACATTAAATTAACTTAAACCAGTTAACTGCTGTTTAACTGATGAATTTGTTGTAAAAAAAGATCGGAATGCTCATGGACATGTGAAGGTGGCAATGAAGAGACACACTGAACTGCGCTGTGCTATAGACTCCACCACAGAGCAAGCAAATCGGAGACTTACGGTGATCAGAGAAGTCCCATTTCAGCAAATGCTTTGGCCCTTTTACATCCATTAAATTATCCAGGAATGGGCCCACCTGAGTCATGACTCCTGAGTGTCTTTCTCTTGTTGTATATTCACACCTTGACTTCTAGCTTCAAGATATTTTAATTGTTATTTTTTTTTTGGGGGGGGGGGGGGGGTTCTTATCCCACAAATATGACAGTGTGTGCAATCCCACAAGCCATCCCATCTTTGGGGAGGTAACACTGACCAGGTTAAATGTTAAGGTTAACAAGATAAAGGGTAAGGTAGTCCCACAGCAGATACTGCCTTTAGGGTGTGAAGTGTTAGCTTTGACATGTTCTAAACTGTGACATATGAGGTGAGGAGGTCAACTTCCTTCCTCATAAGTTTTCCTTTATGGATAATTCTCATAAAATCCGGAAAATTGTCTAGTATCCATTATTATGAAACTGGATGAGACTCAGAGTCATATTGGTAAAAAAGAATTATCCTGCTTCTGTAGGGATTGAACCTGAACCACTGTCTTGATAGGCATATGCACTAATGATTATGCCACCATGGTTCCAGTTATAAAGCTGACCACAAATGAACATTTTCAGCATGTGTGCTTCTGGTGTATATTCACACATTCATATTGTCACTGTTGCTGTAAAGTTTGTGCACTGTATTGAGATTCTCATTGTGTGATCTATAAGAAGAAACAGAAGCACTTCTAGAGGATTCCATGCATAGCAAAAGTGATCCTCTACAAATTACCCACACACAAAAAAAACAAAACCCCAAAAAACAATGAAACATTTTTTTTTACATTTTACAGATTATTTGAAAGTTTAAAAGATTCATATGTGCTATGTTTTTTCCTGCAAATAGCTTATTGGAGGATTGGCTGATGAGAAAGACAGATGGCGGGAATCTGTGGAAACGCTTGAGAAAATCATTGACAACTTTGTCGGTGATATACTGATTTCATCTGCTTGCATTGCTTATTTAGGACCCTTTACTGTGAGTATAGTATAGCATTATAATTCATCATCATTCTTCATCCTCATTTAGTCTTCTTGTGGGGCTGCAAGCCGTCATTGATGTTGATGCTATTTCCACATTTTTGCTAGATCACTTAAACCAACAATCTGCCTCTTATGCTGCTGCTGTGTTGAGTGCAGTTTGCAATCCTGCATACCGTGTTGGAAACACGTATAACACAGGAAATCAATTGGGGAACCTGTTGAGGCCACTTAGTTACATAAATAAACACAAATAGTATTGTTTGGCGCTCACAGAAGGAGAAGAAGGAAGTAGAGAATAGAGAATGCACTTCGCAACATAAAATTTGAAAGCTATAGTTATCGACCAGGATTTGAACCAGTCACCTCCAAATGGCAACAGCGCTTCGCTGCAGGAACAAGTGTTCTTCGATGCATGGAAACATAGCTGCACACTATTTGCAAACAGACTGCTTTGTGTTAGTTTTCATACAGTGGAATGAATCCTGTCATTCAGAAAGCAATAGCAAACTACTGAATGTAAACTTGCCAAGAAATCACAAACAGCCAAAAATTGCTGGTGTTGACCATGACATTCTGTACAGGATATGCACCTTTTCTACCTTTTCTGTGATTTAGAAGTTTCAGCACGCATCTCTGTCTCATGTAGACCTGGTTCATTTCAAGGTCTGTACCATGTAAATGATAATATAAATCCCCCTAGTCCTGAGTAGTGGACTGGATATCTAGTCTTCTTAGATAAGGGTAACAAACTTGGAAGATCTTTGTGTATGCTGTGTACATTAACCCTTTACAGGGCAGACGCTTGTCCGTTTGTTAGCCCTGAACGGGCAAGATTTTTTCAGGTTTGGTAAAATTTCAGGTTGCGTTAGTAAAAACATCACAAATAAGGTGTTAGTCAACCGATTTTAGTTAAATAAACAACACAATGAAGGGAAAAGCATGCAGAATATGTTACTCACGTGATTGTTGTCGGTAATCCATATATGAACACAAATATTTACAAAATACTGCATATTGTTTGTGATTTTCCGTCATCTAAACGGCAATTTACAAACACATTTTCAGAATCATAACCACTTTCTTTAAAGTCCGACTCGGGACTGCTAATGCAAAGTAACGCTTTTCACTGATATCTAGCTGCGATTAATAGTCAACTTCGTGCCGTTTAATGTCACTTAAATTGAACCTAACGAAATCTCGGCTATCACTTGAAGAATCGCCGAAATCCATTTTTAAAAACTAAGCGTAATGAAAACTATCAAAAAAAGTCTGTAAAAGTCCGTTCAAATTCATAGTAGGTGCTTACAAATGGCGGCCACGTTGTCAAGCTATCGGCGAAAGCGAAAGTAGCCGTCGGAAGTGTCGGAAAGCCGAGAGATCATGTTTTTACAATGCATAATAGTAACTAGGCGGTTTCAGATGATCTGCTCGTTTAAGCGATCGGCCGCAAATGGACGTTTTGCCTTGTAAAGGGTTAAAAAAAAAAGTTTGGATTTTGGCAATCAAAAAGAGCATACCAGATAAGCTGTTGTCCAGATTAAATTTCTGCATTATAAAACCTACCTGCAAAAGAATATTTATAACAAGTATAATTCTGGCATATACACATTGATGCTTACCAGTGCTATAGAGTGAGAGCACTTTGCTGAGAGTCTTCTTGTGTGATCTGTGGAAAGAGACTGGAGCACTTATGGAGATATCTGTGTATGATCTATGGGAGGTGACTGGCGCACTTACGGGGATATATTTGTATGATCTATGGGAGGAGACTGGAGCACTTATGGAGATATTTGGGTGTGATCTATGGGAGGTGACTGGAGCACTTATGGAGTATGATCTATGGGAGGAGACTGGAGCACTTATGGAGTATGATCTATGGGAGGAGACTGGAGCACTTATGGAGATATCTGTGTATGATCTATGGGAGGTGACTGGAGCACTTACGGGGATATATTTGTATGATCTATGGGAGGAGACTGGAGCACTTATGGAGATATTTGGGTGTGATCTATGGGAGGTGACTGGAGCACTTATGGAGTATGATCTATGGGAGGAGACTGGAGCACTTATGGAGTATGATCTATGGGAGGAGACTGGAGCACTTATGGAGATATTTGGGTGTGATCTATGGGAGGTGACTGGAGCACTTATGGAGTATGATCTATGGGAGGAGACTGGAGCACTTATGGCAATATCTGTGTGTGATCTATGGGAGGAGGCTGGAGCACTTTTGGTAATATCTGTGTATGATCTATGGGAGGAGGCTGGAGCACTTATAGAGATACCTGTGTGTAATTACAATGCTATTTTACCAAAACCAACCTAATCTACCTTGTAAAACAGGGTTTTCCCAACAGTGTTGTAATACTAACACTTATCTGACAAGAAAACAAGAAAAACTTCACTAGAGGTACATAGTGGCTTGACAGTGGGCACAGTTACCAAACAACAAACTCCTTTAGCTAATATGTATGATTTGGCCACATATGTTGCCTTTAACCTTTAATCATTATTGGCATCATTTATATTTATTTACTTGATTATTATTCCAGTTTGAAATGAAATTGTGAATACAATTTATCCATCATTCTTAGGGTGAGTACAGACAAGATATGGTTACTGACTGGATTAAAAACTTGGATGTGTATAAGGTTCCACGAACAGAAGAACCATCATTAATCGGTTCAATGAGCAACCCTGTCAAGATTCGAAGTTGGCAGATTGCTGGGTTGCCAAAAGACAACCTGTCAGTGGAAAATGGTGTCATTGTTCAGTTTTCTCGCAGGTGGTCACTTTTCATTGACCCACAGGGACAAGCTAATAAGTGGATCAAGAATATGGTGAGTTTTTGTTGAATACTATGATATTGATGCACCTTTGAATATATGTTTTACAAAAAGAAAGAACACACTTTATTTTCAAAGGGTCGCAAACTGGGCACGCAGGCCCATCTTACATTTAGCCCTTCAATTATTCATCTTTCATACATCAATTATCTGTTGTGCATGTTACATTCACATAGGGGGAAAAAAACGTTGTCAAATGTATGTTGTGAACATAAACAATGCATATTACTATGTTATGAGACAATATGTTATACACATTGCATATATTAAAGTATATTAATGCATTGCAATAGGATAATATTAGCTAAAACTAATATAAACAGAAAATACTGAGCATAATCTTGCCAAGAAATCAACAATCAGCTGAAAGATGCTGATGTTGACAGCGATGTCCTGTAAAGGATATGCGAAAAAAAAAAATATAAACAGTATTAGGTAAGCATTGCAAAAGTTTCCATATTGTATATGTTAAAATCAAATGGCAGAAAAAATTAAAATATGAAAGATGAGTACACACAACAAAAAAACATGTGAAATAGCACAGAAGAGTACTAAGCATTGATTGGACATAAAATGGAACAAAAAAGATCTATCCAACTCGAACACAACAGTGAAAAAGATTGACTATTAAAACAAATTAAATTGAGAAACATAAAACTTTCATCATGCAAAGGACTTGATGTCTGGAAAAGATGATTATCAAGGGAGGTGTACTGGGATAAGATGAGAGAAGAAAGACCACATTCTAGATGGATTCATGATATGATAAATAATTTACACATGACAGCAACAGAGACAGGATATGTGACTTATGATAGAGAAGACTTTCAAAAGACATGTGGGAAAAGTTCTGCACAGGATAAGCCAATGGATGATGATGATGATGATGATGATGATGATGATGATGATGATGATGATGATTTATTTTAATAAATAGAAGTATCGATAAAAAAGTTTTATGATCAATAACTATTTTAGATCTGTCTTTGTCTCTGGCAAATATTATTGTTTTTATTATCAAGTGTATATCCCTATTTACAATGAATTTTGTCAACATTTGTCATCAAGCAAAGGGAGGAAACTCTAAAGTTTTTAATTTAACTCTTTCAGTCCCATACATTTCACAACAGATTTCCAAGGAGGGACAATACCAACAATGAAAAAAGTATGAGCTTATTACTTTCAAAGATACAATGTATACTGTCTTCTTCTGCTGCTGCCTGTCAAATCACAATGGAGCAAAGTCCATTAACCAACCCACACCAAGCCTTATGCAGATTTTATCATGAATAGTTGGATTTTACAGACAAACCTCGCCATTACCCTATATGGACAACAATCACCTTCAGATTCATAGGACTGTGAGGGTAAAACAATGGGCAGCTGCTTTGGTAGCTGACTAATCACAGGACTATCATTCTGAGCCGGTAATTGACCCTATTATAACTTCTTGAGGTTGAAATGGGTAGGGGTAATGGTAAAATCCAAAAAAAAAAAAAAAAGATAAACTGATATATAGGATCAGGAAGCGAAATTCACCCCAACCCTCCTTTGTCACATCTCAGTCAACATGAAGTTTTGCTTTTATATCTAGTTTTACTTCTTTTCTTTATTCTTTTTCTTTGGATTTTTTTTTTTTTTCTTGTGTGACTGTCTGTATTTGGCTGTAACCCCAGGAAAGAGATGCAGGCCTGGATGTCATCAAGCTGTCAGACAAGGACTTCCTCAGGAGTTTGGAGAATGCTGTACGTTTTGGCAAGCCATGTTTGCTGGAGAACATTGGTGTCGAGCTGGACCCTGCTCTGGAGCCTATTTTGCTTAGACAGGTTATCATCCTCATTATCATCATAATAATCATTGTCATTGATGTTATCATCATTAATTTTTGTTGTTGCTCACTTTGAAATCAAGTGTAATCCATACACGTGCTATTGCTTCAAGTACACTGGACTGATTTGTTCATGTGGATTAACTTTCCCTATTTCCAGTGGTGTCCCTTGCCTGCAGGTGAACCCACTCAGACTTCAGAAGTACTTGTAATTTACCTCCCCAAGTCAAGGATAAGTCAGCATTTTAGTCCACCTGACCATTGTAGGGGTTAAACTTGCTGCCTCTGCATAATAATGCCACTGGAGAACGAGCGATCTTATCCATTTGGCCATGCTGACCTCATCATCATCATTATTCTTGATTATTGAGGAGTAAATAATCTTAGTTTTATGCAGACTGTGGCAAATGAATGCTTGTCATACTTCCTCTCTTCTTTTATGTTCCAACACTAAGACTGAAAATGTGATTTCTAGATGTTCTGAATGGATTCATGTAGTGCTTTCCATGGTGTGTGTTTGTTGTTTCTATGCTGATGAAGGCTTTGGCCACAAAGTCCATTTTGTTACTTGTGATCATGTTCTGGTAAAGCTTGCCGTCTGCTTCTCATTGTCTAGGTGATTCATTAATTGATTCACTATGTCTACACATCATTACTAGACATAATTACTTTAGTGACTTATTCTTCTTCATTCTTCTTCCTATGTCAAACTGAATATATTTAAAGAAAGCAGCAGTCAAAAGGAGGTTGTTGACATCTCCACAGAGTTTACTTCAGTGACTGAAAGAGTTAAATTATTTTAGAAAAGTCAGAACATTGATGGAAGATGACTTGCAGAGAGTATAACAAGAATTGCCATGGCAAAAGTTGTCCTTTGCAAAATGGAAAACCTACTAACCAATAAAACGCTGTAAATTGTATTGAGAATAAGCGAGCAATCCAAGACACTTTCTGATTGCAGCCGACATCTGGTTTCCGAGGAAAGCAAAGAATACCATGGATGGACAGAAAAATAAATGATACAGTCCTTCAACAATGAGTTACAAAATTGAACAGAGAAATGAGATATAGACACTCACAATTTTGGGATGTTATGTGGAGTAATAAACTAGAAAACCTAGTGATAACTGGCATACATTATAGGAAAAGAACAAGGAGAGGACTTAGATGGCATGGTCACATGATAAATTGACCGCATGATGATTTGACCATATGATGACTTAACCATATGAGCTATGGAGTTTGTGTTGTGTGCGATGCTTGTGGCAGACAGTTAGCCATGTTTTGTACAATGATTTTGGCAGACAATTTGCCGTGTTTTGTGCAGTGTTTTTGGAAGACAGCCGTTTTTTGTAAGATGTTTTTGGCAGAAAATTAGCCATGTTTTGTGCAATGCTTTTGGCAGTCAGTTAGCCATTTTGTGTGTGATATTTTTGGCAGTCAGTCAGCCATTTTGTGTGTGATATTTTTGGCAGTCAGTCAGCCATTTTGTGTGTGATATTTTTGGCAGTCAGTCAGCCATTTTGTGTGTGATATTTTTGGCAGTCACTTAGCCAATCTTTTGAGAGAGACCAAGCTTGATGGGGAAAAACCCAGATCACCGAAGTTAATCCTCTTGCCTTTTAACTTCTATTTTTATCTTTATGCCACACTTTCCATTGAAGGATGCCACCGTGGAATACATCTTGCCCGTTATCAGTGAAACTAATATAAAATCCATTTAATGTTCTAATAAACCAGATTAAAGATGCTATTTTCTTGTAACAGACATACAAGCTTCAGGGAAGTACAGTGATCAAGCTAGGAGATTCTATCATCCCCTACCATGAGGATTTCAAGTTTTACATGACAACAAAACTGCCAAACCCTCATTACACACCAGAAGTGTCAACCAAGGTTACTCTTGTCAACTTTACACTTTCACCAAGGTCAGTCATGTCATATTATACATAGCATCAAATATATGACAACACCTTTTATACATTTGAGTTGATAGAATTCATTACACAGTTTCAGTGTTGAACTTTTTTCTGTTCTATTAACCTGAAGTGATTCAGCGAATATTCTTCAAGTGAATCGGTACAATTATCTCGGAACAGTCATAACATCTGATGGGAGATGCCTTGAAGAGATTAGAACAAGAATCGCCATGGCGAAAGTAGCCTTTAGCAAGATGAAAAACATTCTGAGCAGTAAAAAGATGTCAAGTGAAATGAGAAAAAGAGTCTTGAGGGGGTACATAGAGCCTGTTCTTTTGTATGGATTTGAAACTTGGACAATGTGCAGTCAAGCTGAAAAACATCTGATGGCTGCAGAAATGTGGTTCCTGAGGAAAATGCAAAGAATACCATGGACAGACAGAAAAACCAATGACGAAGTACTACAGGAGACAAATGAAAATCGTAGATTGATTAGAGAAATTAGACGTAGACAGTCTAAGTTTTTTGGACATGTAATGAGAAGAAATGGACTGGAGAACTTAGTGACAACTGGCAAGATTGAGGGCAACAGACCAAGACGAACACCGAGAGGAAAATATCTGGATGGCTTGGCCACATGACATGGACGAGACAGGAACACTGAGATGATCAACGACTCTGGTATCGAGTGAAATGGTGAGTCATGACCGCCCACGCTTTCCGGCATGGCACATGATTGATTGATTGATTGATTGATTCAGCGAAATATGCCAGGCAGTATATTGTGTAATATCTCACTTGTGTCTTCCTTATTCACATTCACAATGGGAAAACATAGTTTTGAAGTACTGAGTGACTTGACTGTTTTATCAGTGTCATTTCTTATTGTGTTTCTATACTTTGTTTTTTCTTCTGTAATAAATATTGCTATGATTAATGAACATCTGTATTTCTTTAGAAACATAGGATTTCAGCCATGCTTTTAATTGTTTATTTTCATGTGAATTTTCATTCATTGTGTAATGTGTTCTCTGACTTGTTACACTTGGTCAGATCCCTGTGGGCATTGAGTTCATCTGTTGACAATGAAATACCTAAAACTTGTTGAGGAGACATTATCAACCTAGGTATAATCCCAGCTAGTACATATGGGTTGTCCTGAATCATATCCTAGTATTATCTGAATATACCTGTCCTGAGATTGAAGTTCAATTACCATCTTGCATGCCTCGCTAGTTTCTAAGCTTGGAGAAGTAAACAAGGGTTCTGCAACACAATACCTGTAGGAATGACACTTTGGTACCTGGTTGGGAGAAAAGTCTCTGCACCAACCTTACTCTAATAGAGCCCTCTATGGAGCTCAGGGGAACTGAATGCCAACACATTAGACTTAAGAGTTAAGGCTTACATTTTCCAGAGGATTCGGAACCAACCAAAAAATAAAAAAGTCTTAAAAGTTGAGAGGACCGATTTCATTGCACTGGGTTTTAACCCATATGGCTCAGTTTCTTTCCGCAGGGAGGCCTGCCGACAGCGTCACACAAAGCATGAACTCCTTAGCTCATGCAATGACCCACAGGAGTCTCCAAGAAAAATGCACTTGTTAACCAAAAGACGTAGCCCAGAATCAAACCCACAACCTTTGGAGCATGAGGCAGATGGCTTGACCACTTCACCATGGAGACTCCCTAAAAATGATTTCCCAAACAGGGAATCAATCCCCGGCCGCCGCGATGAAAGCACTGAATCCTAGCCACTATGCCACTTAGGACATACGTAGAATCGACATAGAAACAACATTGAACCAACCAACCAACAATCACTTGCTCAGAGCATACTAATGCAATTTGCCCACCTCCAAATGATACCCAGGGAATGTAGAAATTATATCTTCACAATATCTTTTCATCTAGCGGCCTAGAGGATCAGCTCCTGGGTATTGTTGTAGCAGAAGAAAGACCTGATCTTGAGGAAGCCAAGAACCAACTGATTGTCAGCAATGCTAAGATGAAACAGGAGTTGAAGGAGATTGAAGACCGTATCCTTCTTCGTTTGAGCTCATCAGAAGGAAGTCCTGTGGATGATCTTGATCTAATTCAGGTTCTGGCTGATTCTAAAAGTAAATCTCAGGAGATCAAGGCAAGTTAATTATTCCTGAATGGCTAAATATTGTTGAATTGTGAGAACAAAATCAAATGTAACAAATGTTGTCTCTGTGGCAGAGTGGTTAAGTCATCTGCCTTGGACTCTGAATGTCTGTGTTCATTTTATAAAATGAAATAATAATAAAAATATTTAAAAGGGACATAACAACATAACAGTTATTTCAAGTGACTTTACTAAAAGTAGTATAAATGTATTTTTATTTTTTTTTAGCATATCCTTTACAGGACTTAGCTGTCAACACCAGCATCTTTCAGCTGTATGTTGATCTCTTGGCAAGATTACGCTCAGTAGTTTGCCATTGCTTTCTGAGCGGCCGGCTCAGTATCCCGCAAGTCACGAGCGGGGGTCGAACCGCCTCAGCTCTCGCTCCGCTACGAGACTGCGTGATAAACGGGATTACAGAGAGAAAGTGTTGTAACCCCACAGCCAGAGAGACCGGCATAAATGTATTACTTGTTACATAATTGTAGCATTTACTTAATCTTTATAAAATTGTATAGAATTTAGCGACAGTTACATGCACTATAAATAATAGGAGATTATTTAAGTTATTTTGAAATTTTGTGTAAAAATAATGGCTTTATTTTATGTGCGTGATAATTTTATAATATATTATTTTATTTCTCCTGGATATTACATGATATTGTTTATCCTTTAATGCTTATGAATTGAACAAACTCTTAAAGAAAAATATTTGTGTCCGGCCTTTAAGTGGCCAAATTTTAAAACAAATTCAGACCTCAGGAAAGTAACTCTGATTATGTTGAGGAGAAAGAAATAGCTGCTCAGAATATTCAAGATGCTATGCGAGTAGTCAGCGACAGACAAAACAAAGGCAAAGCATGAAGAAAAAGGACTGTCAATAGTAAAACTCAATAAGGATGATGTGGATTACATTGTACAGAAGATGGAGATATCACAAACAGTAGCAGAGCATGTGTTATGAGAGTACAAGGGCGATATTGTGGAAGCTTTATGCTTTTTAACAAATTAAAAATATTCATTTAAAAAAACAGAAAGAAATATAAACAATGGGAATAACAATAAAATTTAATTTAAAAAAATGAAAAAAAAACAACAACAAAGAAAACTAATTATAAAAATTTTTAAAATGGTATAATATAAACAATAAAAATATCCTTAATATTCAGCACTCTGGATTGTTTCATGGCAATTTGGCTAGGATCAAAGTGTAGTATCTGTTCTTGTATCATGACAGTGATTAAAGGTATACTTATCTGTACTTGATCTGGCCATGGCCACCAACAGAAGTGGATATCACAATGACATATAGGGACTTGGAAATTCATGGGGCAGCTCTTGCACCTGGGGAACCCTGATCCATAACAACCGAACAAATGTTTAATGTTCAGGACACTCAAACACAAATTGTCACATCTATGTTCATAAGCAATGTGCAATATTCTCCCACTACCTTACCATACGATTCATGCAATTATCGCGGTTTCTCACCATCATTATTATTTTCTTCAGGATTTCCAACCTCCCCTCCTTTGATTTTACGCCCAGATTTTCTTCAAATCTCTGTTCTTTTCTGATTTACCTTAATTAATCAGATTTGTCAAACAACTTTCCAGTTGTTTCAGCTGTTGGGCCCAGTTAATGAATTAGAAGAAACCCTGCCATTGTTCTGTTTCTCCACAAGGCAAATGGTTTTGCTTTGTAACCTAGTCGCTGTAAATAGCGATATCAAAGCCAGACGGGACACAAAGACACATCTTTGTCAGGCGTTAAAAGTTATTTTTGTGCCTATGTGATACTACAGTCAGTGGTGTGGGCAGGAACTCATTGGCTGATTAGACACCAATAGATGTATGGGATACTGCAAGGTGCTCCTTTGTGTGTACTTAGGGCAGAAGTAGATGTCTACGAATGCTATTGTTTCCATCATGGCATCAAGGCCACTAACTCCTGGTATCAGGTCTTGAGCAGATCAGATGAAATATATCCCAGGTTGTATCCCTTCAAGCAGATGTAAAAAGGAAAACTCAAAAAGCTTACCCAAGGAGCAAGGACACTGTTTCGATCTCACAAAAATACCAGATGCAAACAGCTTAGAAGTGAAGAATCATTTTGGGGTCTTGATGTCTATACAGAGAGATGACACCTGATGAATTGGCAGTACAAACAAGAGATATCTTTATAACAGCAGCCAAAGATTTAATTCCGACAAAGAATAAGCATCATAAGCCATGGATTACATCAGAGACTTTAGAATTAATAGAACAACAAAGGGAATTGAAGATAGCCAGTTGGCACAGCTCTTCAGTTAAGTGTGCCCGACTCAGCTTGTAGCTTGTTGGAATGTTCCAATTGTTTACATGCAAGAATGAATGTATCAATGCATTTGCTGTATTTCCCTATACCATGTGGGCGATACAAGATATGTTCAGTGTTCTTCTGTTACAGTTTACCTCTATCTGTAATTTGTGCAGGCTAAAGTGCTTGTTGCCGAGCAGACAGAGAAAGACATTGACCGGACAAGAAGCCAGTATATCCCTGTGGCTGTGAACACACAGATCCTGTTCTTCTGTGTGGCAGACATGGCCAATATTGACCCAATGTACCAGTATTCTCTTGAGTGGTTCATCAGTATCTTCTTGGGAGGCATTTCTCAAGCTGAAAGAGCAGGTAATAAAACATGTCTGAAGGTAACATTTTCATTATCATCATCAACCATCACCATCATTATCATCATCATCATCATCATCATCATCATCATCATCATCATCATCATCATCATCATCATCATCATCAAATGAAACAGAACATCACAACTGGCAGTCTCTGCTCTGAATGAGCAATTTGGAATTCATGCTTCACATCACTCATCTCAATGAAGACATGCTGGAGTAAAAGGTAATGAACTCACAGATCAACTGGCAAATAATGCATCAATAGAAATGGAAAAAAAGCATGGACAGGACCGATAGAATCAGTAGACTTGGCTGGAGGATACTGACAAGACTCTAATGTTAGCTTGACTACACGAACTGGGAGTGAAGCCTGGTCATGCACACTGATGCCATCTTTGAAGTAAAGAGAAGAAATAGCATAACCATGGAAACAGTCAGAAGAAATACTTTAAGAAATACCTCATTGCATCTGAGGTCTGAGCATAGATGGAAATGCCCAATGTACAGTGAAGTCATTTAACATAACATAAGATAACATTAAATGCCTTGTCATTTGGAATATATGATCATGCTTGTCTACATCATGTGGTCTCCAGCAGAATGATCAATTCATGTGCTGACATTTTCCCATGTCATGATGACAGATTGTCAATAATCTTCTCTTTCTGGTTTCCTCTGTCTGCTTGTCTTTGTGATTGGTGATGATTCACTTGTAACATAACTATAATGTAACAGTCATATTAATTTTTTTATTTGTTTGTCTTTTAGTTAGTTAGTTAGTTAGTTAGTTAGTTAGTTAGTTAGTTTAGTTAGTTTAGTTAGTTAAGTTAAGTTAAGTTAGTTAAGTTAGTTAAGTTAGTTAAGTTAAGTTGGTTAGTTAGTTAGTTAGTTAGTTAGTCGACAGATCATCCTCATTGCATATCAATACATTCACAAAGTGAATTAACACCCAGTCTCATCTCCTGAAGTGCTACAATATTGTTCCTGTATGCCAGGCTTTCCAGAATGGGGCCTCGTTGTTTTGCACTGGCACAATTCCAATATAGAATACATGTATTCTTGAGGCCCTGTGGATAGCATTTTCACATGAAACGTCTGGTTCCAGCCTGTCGGCCCTGCCGTTTACCTCTTACCTCAACCCCGCCGACTTAGTTTGTTTACCTTCTGTACGGGGCACAAATGCTGGTCCACCATGTTGAAGAAAACCAAAACAACACATGTGACACAGTAACCCACACGCTGCGGAAAACACTCAAGGATTGATTCACTCAAATGCACGAAACTCTGTAGCACCGGCGATAGATAATGTGTAGTAGACCGTAATAAAATGACCCAGAGATTACATTGTATCTTCTTTTTCTTTATCTTCTCATTCACACGCCATGTTAATATTTTTAATAAATGTAGTAGTTGGTTTCAGTTCATGACATTCTCAAACAGTTTTTGATGTAATACAATTAGCTGATGTCTTGTTTTGTTTGTTTACCTTCAACTTCTCAGCTCGACAGATCAGCATTGGGCCATTGCCACACAGGCAAAGATCTGACATGTTTCTTTTAAACTTGTTATATATATATATATATATATATATATATATATATATATATATATATATATATATATATATATATATATATATATATATATATATATATATATATATATATAATATATATATTTACAGCGCAAATTGGCCTTATCGGTCACACTCGCTACCGCCATAGTTAAAAGTTATTATGCCTTTTTAAAGCACAAACAGCCAAAAAAGGCTGGGGCTGACTGTGACGTCCTGTAAAGAATATGCAACCAACTTGTTAATTCTTGAATTAGGATGCAGTGTGGTACTTAACAATTTGTTGGGACCACAGTCAGCAAAAGTACATATGTTTATATGTAACTGATAACATATGGTCTGTTGCTGGCTACAGAATTATTTTATTACAGGTATATTACTAGGCAAGAATTAATGACGGTTTTTAATTTAATCACAAAATATATTTCTATAAAATAATCTCTGCTCTTTTCTCAGATAAGATTCCTGAACGTATCAAGAACATTAACAACTTCTTCACCTTTAGTCTGTATTCTAATGTGTGCCGCAGTTTGTTCGAGAAACACAAACTTCTGTTTGCCTTCCTGCTTTGTGTACGGATTCAGATGCATGAGGGAATTATTGATATGGTATGTAATCAGTCTTGTTTAATAACTTTATTTGTGTTACTTGAAAAGTACACATTCTATGAACATGCATTTGTTATTGCAACAACAAAAAGATGTGAATCTGGACCAGTTCACAATCTTTAAAGAAGAAAAATGAAGCACATGAACTTAAATGTTACAGAAATATTACAGTGGATGAAGTCAAAGAAAATGCTGACATTTTACAAGATCTGAATATTGAAGAAAACTGCCTCATAAATATTAACATGTCATGAAAAATTGAAATATTCTGATTATATTAATTGATTCAGTGGCAACCAAAAAGGTAGGTTTGGATCAAACAAAAATGAATGACGGAAAATCTGGAAGTAGGGGTGTGTTATTGTAATTACATAAAAGATGTTAATGTGGTAGTAGACATGCTGTGCTGTATATCAAATTAATAGGGATTGTATATGTAACACTACTGTATTGATATTTTAGCCATAGTTTGAAAAGCAAATATTGTTCAAATAATATTACATTATCTTAGGCGTAATGAGAAAAAAAGGAGAACATTATTCAAAATGTTCATTTATGAAGGCAATACGCCTTCATTTTTATTATGATAATAAATCAACTTGAATTTAGTTAATAAGGATAAATTCACCACTTGTTGGAACTCTTTGCTGGCTGCTGAGGATGGGGACGGAGCACTTATGGGAATGCCCCGAATGCTGTGATGTCGATTCCTAAATCAATCAATCAATCAATCAATCAATTCACCACTTTCTTCTCAAATATCACAAGAACTGCTTCTTAGTAACATCGAGAGAGAGAGAGAGAAAGAGAGAGAGAGAGAGAGAGAGAGAGAGAGAGAGAGAGAGAGAGAGAGAGAGAGAGAGAGAGAGAGAGAGAGAGAGAGTCAAGAGGTAACGTTGGTTTCTCTCTATGATATGAGTTCATGCACTATAATGCAGCAACGTTCACCTCGAGATCTGTGTGGCTCTGGGGTATGATCTCTGTGAAGCTGAATGGCCTGCGCCAACGTGACTGCACACTCACGTACAGTACAGCATAACTATCTGAACTCCAAAAACGACTCAACGCACAGGCTAGTAGAGTGAACTGCGATGTAATTTACCACAGATGATCTTGGATAACGGCTATGAGCGTGTGTGCCGATCCAGGCTTGAGTCTTTCTCGCACAACATTCACTCCCGCTCTTCAATCATATATCATCTCCTTAGACCAGTGAGAGTGTTGGGAACGAAGCTTGCCGCCTGCTGCCCTGGTAATGCTAATCAACTACGCTTGCCTACCTTCAACTGGAGCTCACCATGATCGAGTTCCAACGGCCAATGTCGCCAGGCTGCCCGTAACTGGAACTATGCTCACCATCGTGAGAATGACATATCTACATTCAGGTGATCGTAGTGTCAGTGAAGCTGAGTGTAGCAACTGTCAACCGCTGGCTGTAGACCGGAACGATTCCATGCGGAGACTGGTGACTTATGAATCGGTCACGGCTTGTAGTCTGCGAGTGTTGGTGAAGGACATCCTACTTCTGTGTTAGCCGGCTCAGAACTGCTTAACTAACCGTTACGTTGTCAAGCTACGCACTGCAATGACGTTTACCCTTGTTTATTACAAGTGCCACCACGTGCAACATTTGTGACATTCTATTAATATCTCTTGATGCACTAACTCATCAAATTAATTCTATGCTACTGTCATTTGCTATATGACAGCTTTGCCCCCTCCACAATGAAAATGTTTGTCAAAACATTTTCCATGTTATTTCGACATGTACGCAAATGATGTCTGCGATGTAAACTATAGCAGATTGTGTTAAACAATGAATCCAACGTCGATGGACCACAGTATGTCAGCATGAACCAATCTAGATCGTGGGATATCAAACACCGGACTAAAATACAAGTCCCGACCACCGCCACCTCATACATTCTATCAATGCTCATTGAGATGTTATAGTGTTAAATGCCCGGCTACTTGAAACTAAATCAGGCTCAAACACCGCCAGTAACTATAATAAGAACTGTTATCGCGTATATATGTTGACACCTTCAAATTACCAACAGTCTCTGTAACCCCCGAGTGCTGTTGGTTAAATAAAAACACCATCCTATGTTGTATACCCAACGATCTCATGCAGCATAGTTGACAACTGATCCTCATTGACGCAAGAAACGCACGTCAACATGACATGGCACACCATCATTTGTCTTCACCATCCATCATGTCAAAAGGGGAAAACTATTCTCTATATAACTGTGTCTTATACCTGTAATGTGTTGTTCATTTCTTATATGCCTATATATACTATAATCTATAGTGTTCAATATGTGTATGTGTTTTTGTATCTATCCCTTCTCATTCATACCCTTCTCTACATTCATCCATCATGAAATGATACATGTGATGTACAATTAGTTAACAGCGAACATACTACTGACATTAAAAACCAAAACACATCAATGTCCGGATAATGAACATAATAAATATCAACCATCATAATAGTTATATAAAACCAAATATAAATATAACATTAAAACAATAAATATTTTCATTTATGACACACGAATATCAATTAAGATATAACTACTTAATTTCACTGGAAATCCACACAGACTCTGTCATCCAGTTCATTATAATCTCAAAAATTCCGATATAATGAATTTGTTAATAATTTTCCAATAATAACTTATACTAACTAAAATTATCTTCACTATACAAACCATCACCGATACCATCACACTGGCTTGTCAAAGTATGAAGTCTCTTTAATAGTTCATGTTATCTCCGAAGTACACAAATCTAGTGACGTGCAACTTTTCATCTGTCTCTGCAATCATAATAACACCAAGTGACTAACTTACATCTATATTCTTTTTTTTTTTTTTTGTTTGTTTGTTGAATATGTGGCATTTCAGAATGTAGCCAGAGTCATCCTACTGTAATCCCGCATTTATACAATTTAATATATTCTCTTAACTTATTAACTCATAGTAACAAAAACAATATTTCCATACATTATTTATAATCGACTGAGTAAATCAGCTAAATTATTTTCACTTCCAGAAATATGAGCAACAGAGAAATCAAAATCCTGCAACAATAAAGACTATCTATGTATATGCGCATTTTTCGGCGATCCATCCTTAAAGATTTTTAATGGCATGCTGTCTGAAATAACCAGAAACTTTTTACCTAAAAGATATTTTTCAAATTTCTTAATTGCCTCCACCACAGAAAGTGCCTCAAGTTCAGTAATTGCATACCGCCGTTGAGTTTGATTTAATTTCCGACTGGAATATAAAACTGGATGTAACAATCCATTATACTCCTGAAGTAAAATCGCAGATATAGTATGTGAGCTGGCATCTGTCTGTACCACAAAGTCCTTTGACATGTCAGGAATTCTGAGAATTGGTGGAGAACTAAACAATGATTTTATTTCTTGAAGAATTTTCTCATGTTCTTCCGACCATTGAATCTTATTTGGCTGCTCTTTTTTAAGAAATTCTGACAATTTAGCAGTCATTCCAGCAAAATTCCTTATAAATTTCTGATAGTAATTAATAAGACCAAGCAATGTTCTAACCTCTTTTTTAGTTTTGGGCGAACTAATGTTAAGAATTTTAGTAACAATGTTCGGATCAGTGTACAGAAAACCTTTTGAAATTCTATGTCTCAAAAATTGAATTTCCTGAAATGCAATTTCAGTTTTGCTCGGCTTCACCGTAAGACCAAACATTCGAATGTGACAAAAGATCTGTCTAAGAATGTACGCATGATGTACTGTCTCAGTAGTATGGACACCGATGTCGTCCATGTAGGATGCTATGTTTGTGATGTCCCTAAGTAGTAAACGCATCATTCTTGTGAATGATGAAGGAGAGTTCTGAAGACCAAAAGGAAGGTATAAGAATTCATATAAACCTAAAGGCGTTGCAAAGGCGGTAATGTGTACAGAATCTTCCGCCATCGGTATTTGCCAATAACCTTTCATCAGGTCTAATTTAGAAAACCATGTAGACTTCGCCATGCTCGCTATCAATTCATCTATCTGCGGCATAGGTTCTGGATCAAGGTAAGTCAACTTGTTCACTTTCCTATAATTTACACAAATACGAAGATTACCATCCTTTTTCTTTATAATAACTAACGGCGAACAGTAATTTGAAACAGATTTCCTAATAATGCCTGCTTTTTCCAATTCTTTAATTTCAGTTAATTACCCTTTCCTGATAGTGCAGGGGAATTGGGTACGGCTTAGTTCTAACTGGAATTTGTGAATTTAACTGAATGTGATGTTTAATTACAGAAGTTCTACCTGGTGCATCTGAGAATATGTCTGCAAATTCTTCCAACAATTTCTTGAACATTTCAAAATCAGTTTGCGATAGCTGATCGTTTATAACTACTGATTTCCAACTACTTTTATTTTCCACAATTGGTGTAGGTATTACTTGTGGAATAGCATCCTCAGCCTGTTCATTTATCACTGAACATAAAGCAGCATTTCTAATATGTAAATCTGTTTCATCATCAGAGGTATCAGGCTGCCTCGAGTGATAAGGTTTCAACATGTTAATGTGGTAAATTCTAGGTTTATCTCTAACTAAAATCTGATAATCCACGTCGGATATTTTCTTAATGACTTTAAATGGTCCTTGCCATGAGGTTGCCAATGCCTCAACAGGACTTGGGAGTAATAATAAAACTTCATCCCCTTCTTGTAACTCAACTGTTTTTGCCGACCTGTTTGCATATTGTCTATATTTTGTTCCTGCTACACTTAATGCTTGCTTAGCAATTGAACACGAAGTTATTATCTTGTCACAGGAGGTTAGTGACTTGTTCATATGCTTCCTTCGTAGGCTGACCTTTAACCTCCCCTGTTAACAACTCATCTAGAATTTGCATTGGCCCTCGTGGATTCGCTCCATATACCAGTTCCGAACGGCTGAAAAGCCAGTACTTGCCTGTGGGACTTCTCGATAGGCAAATAATACCGCAGGTAGTAGAACATCCCAATCACCCGGCCGTTGAGCAGTAATCTTGGCCAATGCACGTTTTAACCTACCATTCAGATTTTCTATAATCCCATTGGGCATAAGATGAAAACTTGAGGAAAACATTTGTTTAATACCCATCATGCTACTAATGGCTTTTGTAGCTCCGGCAATGAACTGCGATCCCTTTTCTGAGAAGATATATAAAGAAAAACCAATTCTGGAGAAGATCAGAAGTAGAGCATCTATAATTACTGACGCTGTAATAGACTTTAATGCCACAGCCTCTGGCCAACGACTGCATGTATCAATGGCAGTCAAAATATACCTATTACCTCTGTCTGTTATCGTATTTAATGGCCCGACAATATCAACAGCAATCTTTTCAAATGGGCGGGATGCCAAATCTGTCGGTTGCACGAGTGCCTTGGGGTGTCGACCCTTCTGAGCCATAGTCTGACACACCTTACATGTCTGAACGTATTTGCGAATGTCATTTGCAAATCCTGGCCAGTAAAAATTCGATAAAACTCTGGCCGATGTTCGTGCAATACCCATATGTCCCGCAAACGGAATGTCATGAGCTGTCTGTAAAATTTTCTGTCGAAACTGCAATGGCAGTACAGTCTGCTCCACCTGATGACCACCCTTATCATATACTCGTTTTAAGATGTTGTTTCGCTTTGTGAAATACCATTTACCTGTTTTTGAGCATTTTGGTGAATTTTCTATTTTAGCATAGCACCTTTGTAATGACTCATCATTTTCTTGTATTGAACCAAAATCTTCAGGTTTCTCTAACAGTTGCTTTATTACTTCTCTTGTATTGGACCCAATGTGTCGTTTTGATTTATCTGTTTTTCTTTATTGGTTTGTAACCTTGTTATAGCGTTTGCCACAATATGTGTTGCTTCCCATATGGTTATGTCCTCTGGTGAGGCATCATGCACATTTGGGATATTACCCAACAATACATCTGCACAGGGGTCTGGAAGTACCGCAACTTTTATCCTTCCAGTAAAATACGGGCAGTTGATTTCTGCCCACGCAATCTTAAACTTTTCCTTTCTTCCTCCAAAAGTCCTGCAAATCACATGTTCTCCAGTATAGTCAGTTCTGTTAATCAACCTCTTATGTATCCCGACTATACTCGCTCCGGAATCACGAACTAAGCTACAGTTCTTTCCATTAACCGTGGCCTGCTGTAACACTAGTGATCCATTGGTAATATGGACCGCATTTGTCTCCTGCACGGGGATCTGGTGACCACACATCAAACTACCATCTTTATGAAAGACCTGGCAGGTATTACAAGCTGGGTAAATGGGAGAATACTCCACATCCACCGTATTTGCATGATTAGTATCATCTGAGTCACTTTCGCTACTAGATGTCAACATGCCTATGTTTGCCTCTTTATACAAACGTCTTAACGGACAAACACCAAAAACGTGTCCAAAAGATTTGCATTTGAAGCATTGTGTCTGTCTTTGATAAGTGTTGAATCTGTCTCTGTTTCTAACTGCCAACTTCTTTATGTAATTATCAAACTGTGGATTCCTATCACACATTTGAAGAGAGCCGTGGGCAAACCCACAAAATTTACATGTTGTCCACACGCCCTTTTTCTCTTGTGTAGGATATGGCTGATACTTCGGTTGTTGTTGTTTTTCTCGCACAACATTCACTCTCCGCTCTTCAATCATATATCATCTCCCTAGACCAGTGAGAGTGTTGGAACAAAGCTTGCCGCCTGCTACCCTGGTAATGCTAATCAACTACGCTTGCCTAACTTCAACCGGAGCTCACCCTGATCAAGCTCCAATGGCCAATGTCGCCAGGCTGCCCGTAACTGGAACTCTGCTCACCATCGTGAGGATAACATATATACATTCAGATTATCGTGGTGTCAGTGAAGCTGAGTGTAGCAACTGTCAACCGCTGGCTGTAGACCATAACGATTCCATGCGGAGACTGGTGACTTATGAATCAGTAACGGCCTGTGTAGTCTGCGAGTGTTAGTGAAGGACATCCTACCTCTGTGTTAGCTGGCTCCCAACTGCTTAACTAACCGTTACATTGTCAGGCTACGCACTGAAATGACGTTTACACTTTGTTTATTACAAGTGCCGCCACGTGCAACATTTGTGACATTCTATTAATATCTCTTGATGCACTAACTCATCAAATTAATTCTATGCTACTGTCATTTGCTATATGACAGAGAGAGAGAGAGAGAGAGAGAGAGAGAGAGAGAGAGAGAGAGAGAGAGAGAGAGAGAGAGAGAGAGAGGGGGGGGGGCATGTAATAAATCCTTATAAATGAAATACATTACACACATATTATCACAATAATTTCAAACTGTCATGTCTTTTTGCCTGCACACCAATGGGTTAGCCATTTTAATAGCAGTGGCTTCTGCAGATTTTAAGGTTTGTCCATTTAACAAAGGACATGCAATGGCAGATGTGGATTCCTTCCTATTTGTTGGTTTTATTGGGTTACTGGATGTATACATATTTATTCTAATGTAAACTTCACAGAATGAATGGAGGATTCTAATTTCTGGAGGCACTCACAGACCCAAAGACTTACCAAACCCAGCACCACAGTGGATTTCTGAAAGATCCTGGAGTGACATTCTGACACTTCCATCACTACCTACATTTGCTAAATTTGCGGAAGATTTCAAACATCATGTTGTTGAGTTTAAGAAAATTTTTGACAGCCCAGATCCACATAGGTAACATTTAATTTATTTGATAAAAAATAAATATTGCAGTATCATCATCATCATTGTCATCATCATCAGGGGCCATGAAATGACACTTTTTTCACTATCTACTTTAGCAAAATTTGCAGAAGATTTCATACATTTTCTTGAGGAATTCAAGAGAATGTTTGATAGTCTAGACCAGTGTTTGCCAACCTTTTTTGTGCTATGCCCCATTTAAGCCTTTCTAAAATTCTTATGCCCCCCCCCCCCAACATATAAGTTAGTTTTAATATTCAAAAATTGAAATGTTCACTAAAAAAACTTGATTGATAGTCAATGATAGGTTTTAGGAAGAAATCACTAGGAAATTATTGAAAAAACACTGTAAGTAAATTTTCAAAACATATAATGGAAACTGAAATTCAAGTATAAAATAATTTTAATGAAAGATTTTTCTATATTATTTTAATTATTAGTAATTATTTATTATTTAAATTTAGTGAGATCCTAGCGCTTGATGCTTACTGCAAAGAGATCGTATGTCAGGTTCCAATTTAGTTAACTTCAGTCTCAAGTCTCCCCGTTTTGTTATATCCAGCCGATTTCTTCCATTTTCGAATTGACCCCTTAACAATTGAATTGCCCCCCTGTGGGGCGTGGGCCCCACGTTGGGAAACACTGGTCTAGACCCTCATGGGTAAAATTTAATTTATGTGGTCAAAAATAAATGCTATGGGATTATCACCACCACCACCACCACCACGATGATGATGATGATGATGATGATGATGATGATGATGATGATGATTGATGATGATTGATGATGATGATGATGATGATGATGATTGATGATTGATGATGATGATGATGATTGATGATGATGATGATGATGATGATGATGATGATGATGATGATGATGATGATGATGATGATGATGATGCAATCAAGTGATATATGTTTACTAAATTACAGAAGATCTTAAACAACTTTTTTAATTCAAGAGAATATTTCATATCCCAAATCTCCATAGGTAACTTTAATTTATTTCACAAAAAATAAATACTGTGGCATCATCATCATCATCATCTTTGTCATCATCATTATCATCATTGTCATCACCATCAGGTGCTATTAAATATGACACTTTCCTATCTACTTTTGCTAAATTTGCAGAAGATGTTATACATCATGTTGTTGTATTTAAGAACATTTTTGACAGTTTTGTTCCCCATAGTTACATACACCTGATCTGATCAATAATAAAGGGTGTATTTTTAATGACTGTGCAGTGTTTGAAAATATTGCCGGTCGAAGTTTTGTATTTACCCTCTGTAAAGTTCATGAAATATAATAGGTAAATACAAAAATTGGGCTGACAATATTTTCAAACACTGCACAGTCATTAAAAATACCCCCTGTACATGCTCTGAGATCACCATGATCATCATCAGGTGCGATTAAATGACACATCCATCACTACATACGTTTGCTAAATTTGCAGAATATTTCAAACATCATCTGATTTCAAGAGAATTTTCAATAGCCATGATCCCCAATAACAAATGTTGCATGTCCTTTGCAGGACATTGTGGCCAACCTCAGGTTGTTTTCCTAGGCAATTTCACATTGAATAGTTTGCCATTGCTTTCTAAAATGCAGGTCACATATAATATATTTCATCAACAATAAATGCTGTGCCATCATTATTATCATCATCATCACAAGGTGCCACACAGTGACACTTCATTCACCAGCTTCTTTTGCTAAATTTACCAGAAATTCTGGCCTCCCGGCCTCTAAGAGACAACCTTACTACTTGTACGTTCTCGTTTTGCCAGAGAAAAGCTGCCAGGAACATGGGGACAGGATCTGGATAAGTTTCAGGCCATTCTTGTACTCAAGGCTCTGCGTCCAGACAAAGTGACCAATGCCATGCAGGATTACGTTGCCGAAAACATGGGCCAGAGGTTCATTGAACCCCAAACCTCTGACCTGGGTCTGGTTTACAAAGACTCTTCACCAACAACCCCGCTGGTCTTTGTGCTGTCACAAGGCACCGACCCTGCCAATGACCTCTACAAATTTGCTGAAACCATGAGATTTGCAAAGAAGCTAAGTGCGATTTCTCTTGGACAAGGGCAGGTGAGGCAAATGTAAAACAGATTTAGTTTTGAGATGATTGTAAGCATTTTATAGATTTAGTTTTGAGATGATTGTATACATTTTGTAGATTTAGTTTTGTGACTATTGTAAATATTTTATAGATTTAACTTTGAGATAATTGTAAACATTCTATAGATTTAGTTTTGAGACTATTGTAAACACTTTATAGATTTAGTTTTTAGATGCTTGTAAACATTTCATAAATTTAGTTTTGAGACGATTGTAAACATTGTATAGATATAGTTTTGGGACTATTATAAACATTTTATAGATTTAATTTTGAATTGATTGTAAACATTTTATAGATTTAGTTTACAGCAGCAGGAGGAGGATGACGCGGAGGAGATTATTATTCTATGCAGACTATATGTGACCTTGATGTGTGTCTGCCTATTAACTCAAAACAATGCACTTCCTTAGAGAATTTAAATACAGAAACCAAAAACAATATATTGCACGATTTATTGGCTGGCATATTTTGCTGCATCTCGAGAGATGTGTATTATAGACTTATATATCATATGAAGTGAATATACTTTAGCTGAAACACTTGAAACAATACTCATAGCTATGTTTTTAAGTGTTTCAGCTAAACTATTATTTATTCATTCATTTCAGATGATATATAACTCTGCAATATGCACTGATGAGATGCAGCAAAATATGCCAGACTTTTGAAAAGATATTTAATTTTCCAATATTTGGGGGAGGGTGTCTCTTTCTTACCCTATCTCACTTTGTGTCTGTCTGCCTGCCTGTCTGCTTGCCTGCCTGCCTGCCTGCTTGCCTGCCTGCCTGCCTGCTTGCCTGTCTGTCTTTCTGCCTGCCTGCCTGCCTGCCTGCCTGCCTGCCTGCCTGCCTGCCTGCCTGTCTGTCTGTCTGTCTGTCTGTCTGTCAGAGTATTCATATCGGTATGAATGCTGCACCTTCACCCTTTATTAACATATATTCTGTTAATTTTGGTCTGAATAATTGTCTGTCTGTTAACTTATAATTAATATCTCTTTGGTTGATATAATATTTTCTTATATGCAGACAATCTCTGACCTGGATATGTGTCTACCTATTAATTCTTTAATTAATGTCATTTGTACTTATTATACAGGGCCCTCGTGCTGAAGCCATGATGAGGGAAGCCATGGAGAGAGGCAAATGGATTTTCTTCCAGAACTGTCATTTGGCTCCGAGCTTCATGCCAATGCTAGAAAGACTTGTAGAACATATAGACCCAGACAAGGTTGGTGCTTGCTAGACTTCGTGGCACTTCAGCATTTCTGCAATACATTAATTGCAAAGACAGAGTAATCAATATGGAGATTCTTAATAAAACTAGATTTTCTGACACTTCAGCATTTCCCATTATATTATTGTAACAGAGTAATTAATTTATAAATTATTTTTAAAAAATAGATTATCTGATGCTTATTTTTCATTCACCTAATTAATTTATTTACTGACTAATTAAATTTGTATGTGTGTGTTCACACACTTTGAACTCGAGCATAATCCACACATGTGCCACTACTTGTGAATGTCCTGGACTTATTTTCATTCTGGGCTAGCTTTCTCTATTACCAGTGCCCCCTGCCATCAGGCAAACCCACTCCAACAGCTGAGGTACTTGTAATTTACATCTCCAAGGCAAGCATAAAAAGTCAACATTTAAATTCAACTAACCAGTGTGTAGAATGACCCCACTATCACTTACACCAGAAAAGTTTAAGCATGAGCATGTTAAACTTGTTGGCCATGTCAACTTCCACAAAGTAATTAATGTAAAAGTTAGTGAAAGAAGAAAAGAGGATCAGAAGGATCCAAGTCATCAACACCATTACAACAAGTGAGATAAAAAGATGGCCTTCCCTGGGTATGTGCAGAAATGGAGCTCCTTCAGTTCTGAATGAGGTGCAAAGAAAGCAACATTGTGGCGAGGGCGTCCATTTTGGTATAGTGAACTGTGGATGCAGAGATGATGATGAAACCCAAGTGGGCTGGGAAAGAAGCTGATTTACTCCCATTCAAAGGTGTCAATGGAAGGAAGTAGAAAGTGATTGTTTTTACTGACTAGAATCATTTTGTTGTGTTTATTCCATGGTGGAGTTTATACTACTGATGTATTAAAGAAAGAAAACATATATTACATTTAAAAAACAAATCAATTTACTATAGTAGTAACAAGTTAACATAAAATTGTCATCATTTGAACATAACATGTCATCATCATCATGTGCTATGCCGATAAGTATGCCATCTTCCATGATCATCAGCGTTTTGAATCGGGTCTGTTCTTGTCACAATTATGCCATGTGGTCAAGCCTTACGTGTATTTATTTATCTGCCTTACCCTTGCTTTTTTTCCCATCAGCTTTGTTAGTTGTTACTAAGTTTTCTCATTTATTCCTCCTGATAACATGCAAAACAATCTTCACTGTTTGTAATTTCTCTAATCAGTTTACAGTTTTCAGATGTTTCATGTAAGACTTGCACATTGGTTTTTCTGTCTCTCCATGGTATCCTTTACATTTCCCCCCAAAAGCCACATTTCTACTGCCATTAGATATTTCTCAACTTTTCCGCTTATTGTCCATGTTTCACATTCATTCATGAATTGTCTGCAGGTACACCGTGACTTCAGGTTGTGGCTGACTAGCATGCCCAGTGAGAAGTTTCCAGTGTTTATCTTACAGAACAGCTCCAAGATGACAGTGGAGCCACCAAAGGGCATCAAAGCAAATTTGCTGCGCTCCTACATGGGCTATACAGATGATTTCCTCAATCAGTGTGGCAACAAAGTATGTATCTGGCAGGTGTTGCCCTAGAATAACAATACATTTTAAACAAGAAATGTTAAAGTAAACATGAGAAAAGAAAACAGAAAAGTATACAGTTAGAAAGAGATATTAAGGGGCTTTAAATGAAAACCTTAAAAGTATGACAACAGTTACAATAACCATGCCATTGTCTTGTAACCTATCAATATTGTTATTTAGGATGTCCAGAAGAAGACCCTGTTGAGCTTGACTCTATTCCGACTTTGTGAAGACACATGAAGGGTGTAGCATAGGTGGGAGCGCAAGCACAATTGAAATACCACTACTTTTATCAGTTTCTTTACTTATTCAGTTGGAGATTTGTTCGCAATAGACGAGTAGTATCTCCTGGCAGGGCCTATTCTCGCTGGTCTTGGGATCTGCACAGTGGCAGGAGAGGAGATTTGCTCGCAGCAGACGAGCAATATCTCCGGCAGGCCTATTCTCGTTGGTCGCAGGAGCCGCACGAGTCAGGCTGGGAGTCTGACGGTAGTACACGCTTACAAGGTCCAGACACTTGCGATTGACAGGTGTACGTGCCCAGTGGTCCGTGCCGTATACAACCCTTACCTGTGGGATTTGGCTGAATGCCTCTAAGTCAAGTCCCAAAGATTTAGGGTCTGGCCACCGCTCGCCTCATGCTCATGGGGGCGAGGTCTCGGAGGTTTGATGCTGAGCCGCCAACGTCTGCAGCCTACCTTGTTCCAGACATACTGGTTATCCATTCCTCTGGTTCAAACAAGGCAAGGCTGAGAGAGGGAACATGTCGTTTGGGCACCACATGTTCTCTGAAGCTCTGCCCTAGGCATTGGGAGATGGAATTTTGGCCAAATTCCAATCCACATACTTTGGTCTGTCAAGACTGCAAGGTGCCACTCACTAGAGTGTTAACACGTCACTTCATGGGGCAGACAAACATGTTGATGTCATAACGACAGTCTAAAGATGGTCACCCCACTTTTGACATGCACCAAAGAGGAGTGGTGTTCTGCTATCCGCTTTTTGATCAGTGAAGGTGTGAAGCCTACAGGAAATTCATTGGCGAACGAAGGTCCAGTAAGGTGATACAAGACTGTCAGTCCAGCAAGTGCATGATTGGAGTTGGAAGTTTCAAACTGGCGTGACTTCTATGACAGACTGTTCACGACTGGGTCAGGCATACATTGTGGTGACCAAGAGAAGTTTTTTCTACAGGAATTGAAGCACTTTATCAGCTCTGAGGACTTGCATTGAATGCAGTGATGACTAAATAAAAATATAATAAATTTGTTTCTTTACTTTTTCAGAATATATTCACCTGAAAAAAGAAAAAATAACATTTAAGATTTTCATTTGAAGCTCCCTCATAGTAAAGTTTGGGAGAAACATTCATCATCATCAAGTGCCCTGCCAGCTGGCGTAGGCGTTCATGGCTCTCCACAGATCTCGGTCTTTGGTGTTCTGGATCAACTCTGCTGATGGTATTCCTCCATGCCACCGTCTCAATCCATCCAGCATCATTTCTCTTGGTCTGCCTCTGCCTCTCTTCCCCTTGATCTTTCCAGTTGTCACGATGTTCTCTAATGCCTCTCTTCTCATCACATGACCAAAGAAAGATGTTTGTCTCTTCCTTATTGTTGTATATAATGTTTAGTTTCATTAGCCTGTATCAGGCAGTCGTTAGTTATTCTGACAGTCCAAGGAATTCGCAACATTCGTCTCAGGAACCACATCTCTGTTGCTTCTAATTTCTTCTTAATTTGTTCATTTACACTCTAAGATTCACTGCCATACAGCAAAACTGGTTCTACATAGCATTTCAGCACTCTCTTTCTTACATTCAGTGATAGTGACTTATTGCATAAGATACTCTTCATTTTCTGAAATGTGGCCTTTGCTTGCCCTATTCTGCTCTTAATCTCTGTTGTACATCTTCCATCTGATGTTATAAATGCCCCTAGGTATTTAAAATTATCCATTTGGTTTAGAATTTTCTCTTCTATTTCTATGTCACATTTGGTAGGTACTTTAGTAACATTTTCTAAATTGCTTTTTAATTATATAACCTGCATAGTTGGATACCTCTTGAAAAAACAAATCCAACGATACCTTATTCAAGTCTGCAAGTGAATTGTAAGCTGAGATATTAATTTTTGTATGTCAGTTTAATATTTAACATTGGCATATTGGTAACTAATGGTAACCCACTCTGGAAAGTGTGACCACAAAACACGTAAGCTAAGGGCAGATAACTGCTCTTGGTTTTTTTTGCGCTAAGGGGGATAACTCAGGTTTTTATTTTGAACGCAAAATTCAAATGAAAACCTCAAACTCCCTCTTCCTCCAGCCTCTTCCTCCACTCCTAAATACTAGAATGGGTGGTGAATGCAAACGTGCATCATTATAATCTCGTCGCTCTGAATAATCCATAAGAATATTAAATGATCATCGCTGTATTATGACACAGAAAACCGCTATATTCCCGCCATTGAAATTTAACATGACGCATCTTAGCATACGATCTTAATAATTTCTGTTTGGGATGACCCCGCCGACTAAAATATTTGAAAATTTCACAGTACGCGTAAGAATGGATGCTCAATTTAATTATTTATACTAAATCAAGCGGCAACGTCTATAATAACGAGTACTATATATATATCCTTAATACCGGGGAACAATAACAAGAAAACGTAAATCGCCGTTTGAAACATTGCTGACAACTTTCGGTAACGGAAAATGTAGTACCTACATTTTGGTGTCACCATTTTCTTTGATATCACCATTGTTAATGTTTTCTTGATATTCAAGGAGAGTCCATTCCTTGCACTCTCTGTTACTACAATGTCCAACAATTGTTGTAGGTCTGTTGAATTATCCGCCAACAATACTGTATCATCTGCATAGCGTATATTGTTTATATTATAACCTCCAACTAGTATTCCTGGCATCTCTTTAATCTTTCTCATTATTACTTTGCAGAAACATTACAAATTAATTTTATTATATAGCATGTTACTGTCTTAGTGGCTAGACACTTGCCTGCTGACCAAGAAGTTAGGGGTTTGTTCCACAGCTGAACAAATTCAGATTTTTCAAAACTGACCTGGGTCCCATGTTGATCCAGCCTAAAAAGAATAGCCAGAATGTCTTGGGAAGTCAAGGCGGCCGACGTGATACTGACCTCATCACCCTGAGTGATACTGACCTCATCACCCTGAGTGATACTGACCTCATCACCCTGAGTGATACTGACCTCATCACCGTGAGTGATACTGACCTCATCACCCTGAATGATACTGACCTCATCACCGTGAGTGATACTGGTCTCATCACCGTGAGTGATACTGACCTCATCACCCTGAGTGATACTGACCTATCACCCTGAGTGATACTGATCTCATCACCCTGAGTGATACTGACCTCATCACCCTGAGTGATACTGGCCTCATCACCCTGAGTGATACTGACCTCATCACCCTGAGTGATACTGACCTCATCACCGTGAGTGATACTGACCTCATCACCCTGAGTGATACTGACCTCATCACCCTGAGTGATACTGACCTCATCACCGTGAGTGATACTGGTCTCATCACCGTGAGTGATACTGGTCTCATCACCCTGAGTGATACTGGTCTCATCACCCTGAGTGATACTGACCTCATCACCGTGAGTGATACTGGTCTCATCACCGTGAGTGATACTGGTCTCATCACCCTGAGTGATACTGGTCTCATCACCCTGAGTGATACTGGTCTCATCACCCTGAGTGATACTGACCTCATCACCGTGAGTGATACTGGTCTCATCACCGTGAGTGATACTGGTCTCATCACCCTGAGTGATACTGACCTCATCACCGTGAGTGATACTGGTCTCATCACCGTGAGTGATACTGGTCTCATCACCCACCAAGTGCCAAATTATGGGTCTAGCACCATATGCCTGATGGGTCTTAAGGCTTGAAAAAACTATTAGTGATGGAACTCTTCGCTGGTTGCTGAGGATGGGGACAGAGCGCTTATGGGAATGTCTCGATTGCTGTGATGTTGGTTCCTAGATCAATCAATCAATCAATCAATCAAGGCTTGAAAAGGTCCTTTATATTCTTCACTTACTGTGTTGAAATTACACAATCTCGACATACCAAATTTGAAGTCAACCACTGGCGATTTTGAAGCAGACTGCTTTGTGTTGATTTTCACAATGGTATAGCATCAGCCATTGAGAAAACAATAGTAAACTACTGAGGGTAAATTTGTGTGGAAAATTACAAACTGTAACAGAGTGCTGGGGTTAATTGTGCCATTCTGTACAAGACATGCAACAAAGATGTTTATTTATATAGCATAGATCATTCTGAGGGGTGAAGTTTATGAGATAAAAGAAACAATAATAATAGACTCCTTCACTCCTGCCAGCCTGGTGGTTATGCATTCTACATTCCATCACATCATCATCATCATCATCATCATCATCATCATCATCATCATCATCATCATCATCATCATCATCATCATCATCATCATCATCATCATCATCATCATCATCAAAATCATCATAATCATCATCATCATCATCGTCATCATCATCATCATCGTCATCATCATCAACATATCTAATTTTGTTCCTCTTGTACCTTGCAGCATTGAGGTGAAGCATAAACTGTGGGAGAGTGTCTTTTTATGGGCTTCATATTCCCAGGGACTCGGCTATTCCCTCTGTCCATTGTTTACATGGTTGGCCTCTTCTCCTGGTTCCATGTGGTCTGTACATCATTGCTTGTTGTGGTATACTATCAGTTGGTAGCCTAGTTATGTGGCCAAACTATGTCTCTTGTGTTTTTTAATGAAATCTTGCACTGCTATACCCCCACTTTAGTCCAGATTTGTTTCATTGACCTGGGCTTTCCCTAGTTGACCCAGCCTAAAACGGGTGCCAGGAAATGTCCTGTGAAGTAAAGACAGGAGCATGACATTGACACATTACCCATGAGTGCCAGTTGGTCTATAAGTAAAGACAGGAGCATAACATTGACAACATTACCCATGAGTGCCAGTTGGTCTATAAGAATACGGGGCTAGCACTGTACACCCATGCCTCAAAAAGTAGAAAATGGTCCTTTACTTTTACTTATATACGTGTATTCCCTTAGTGAATGTAAACAAAAAAGCCACAACAATAGATGTAATTAATTTATAATGAATAATTTAATGTCTACATTATGTATTCACTTTAAATGATATACAACTTTACAATGTACACCTAATGAGATGCAGCAAAATATGCCAGGCAATAAATTGTGCAACCTGTTTTTGTGGCTTTTATGTTTACATTATATACATGTAAATAAATACCTCTGAAAAATATATGACACATGATTATTTTCCTGTTTCAGGTGCCAGAGTTTAAGCACTTGCTACTCTCGTTGTGTTTATTTCATGGTGTTGTCATCGAGAGAAGAAAATTTGGGGCCCTTGGCTTCAACATCCCATACGAGTTCACAGATGGAGATTTGAGGATCTGTGTTAGCCAGCTGAAAATGTTTTTGATGGAATATGCAGAGATACCATTTAAGGTAAAAGTATATCCTGGTGTGTAAGTTTAATGCATTGTCCGCACACTTATTACTCAAATCTATTTGTATATATATATTTATATGTTTATACACATTTTTTGTAAGTGCTGTATAAATGATATGACCATCAATAATATGAGAGAGAGAGAGGAGAGAGAGACAGAGAGAGAGAGAGAGAGAGAGAGAGAGAGAGAGTTTGTGAGAAAGACACAGAAAAAGAGAGTTCTGTGTGTGGTTTAATGAGTCTTGCACAATCAGATATAGAGAAGGCAGAAATCAAAGTGAAGGAATCAAGGACTGATTGACACAACATAAAGCACATTGGGTATATGGTGCTAGGCCCATATTTGTATATTCCAGTCAACACTCTGTGGGTGATGTTGTCAGTGTCACGCCAGCTGCCTTTACTTCCCAGTACATTCCCTCATGCTATTTTTAGACTGAGTTGATCTGGGAGTTTCCAACGAGAACAAAATCCAACTTGATGGAGATTTGAACCCATAGATATAGCTGAGCCATGGAAGCAAGTAGCAGTCAACTTGGAGTTGACTTTTATTATTTGTGCTGAACTGGAGTAGGTGTAGACCAAAATAATGTTCTTTGTTCTCTGGAAACCAGAAGGATGCAGTCTGCAGATGACATCCACACAGTGAGCTTTCAATTTTGACTTTCCATATAATGGATTCGCTAGCCAACCAATATTCCATTTTATAACAACTGGGACACTTTTGCCATTGACATACCTATGGCATGAAGTGTGACAAGCTAGGAACGTTCTTCTTCAGACACCTTCAGATGTCAACCTGAATATCGCGATGTTCATCCGTCATGAAATGACGAGGACCATTCATTCAATTCAATTGATGAAGAATGAATGAATTGCGCTTTAGATTGAATTATAGTGAGGGAGTGGTTGCGTAATGCCTTCGACCTCACTCACTCGTCCGCGTCCATCTGGTCCCAGTGGCGAGCATGGCCATTAGGCTGCCACAGGCCAGTTATCCCTGTATATATTGGCTCTCATAACACTGGTAGCCTGGAGCCTCGTGCAAACGGCCCTTCCGTCAATTCCTTTAATTTTCAGCCTGAAGACAAGCGTAATGATCCACTAGATCACCTGAATATAGTTAAAGACAGCAGCAGTCAACTTGAGCTTGTTGATATCTCCATAGAGTTTATCCTCAAATGAAGCAGGTATGGGCCAAAATATCTTTCTATGTTCTGCATAAGTTGGACACTCTTGTTGCAAATGTTTAGCTGTCATTTTACCACTTCCACAGTTGCATTCATTAGTATCTCCAACCTTTAGTTTAAGTAAATGGTATTTCAGCCTGTTATGTCCTGTGTGGAGTCTGAAGATTGCTGCTTGTTCACTTCTCTTGAGTTGGTAAAATGCATCATCTTTCTGGTGGCCTGGACTGCACAAGAATGGATACACAATGCATGTTTTTATGAGAAAAATTTAATAATATCTTCATGTTGAAGTGACATTGTTGAAATATTCCTCCTCTAGGTGCTAGTGTACACAGCTGGGCACATCAACTATGGAGGCCGTGTAACAGACGACTGGGATAGAAGGTGCCTCATGAACGTTCTTGGAGGATTCTACAAGAAGGATGTCATCAAAGAAGGCTACACTTACTCAGAATCAGGGATCTACAAACAGATCAGCACCGAGATTGAACTAAATGTAAAAGATATTTGCTTGTTTAAGAGAATTAGACATGCGTGCATGTGTTTTGATCCCTTGAGGGTTTTCTTTTTCTTAAATTATTTTTGTCATTACTCTCTTGGTTAAAAAGTGAGTTGCATATCCTTTAAAGGATGTCGCAGTCAATCCCAGCATTTTTTGGTTATTTGTAATTTCTAGGCAAGTTTACGTTCAGTAGTTTGTCATTGCTTTCTGAGTGACTGACACTCATACCATTATATGAAAACTAATGCAAGGTTGTTGCTTCCGAATCGCCAGCAGCTTTGTTTTTAATTTGGTATGTGGGATTGCATCCGTAACCCTTTCACCATAGTGCGAGTTGTCTTGGTTCAAGGTGATAAAAAGGGAACTTACCACCCCATCTCACATGTCATGGCCTTGAATTGGAAGACCTAGCACTTCACACCCCATCTCACATGTCATGGCCTAGAATTGGAAGATCTAACACTTCACATCCCATATCTCACATGTCATGGCCTAGAATTGGAAGACCTAGCACTTCACAGCCCATCTCACATGTCATGGCCTTGAATTGGAAGATCTAACACTTCGAACTCCGTCTCACATGTCCTGGCCTAGAATTGGAAGACCTAACATTTCACACCCCCATCTCACATGTCATAGCATAGAATTGGAAGACCTAACACTTCAGACCCCCATCTCACATGTCATGGCCTTGAATTGGAAGACCTAACATTTCACACCCCATATCTCACATGTCATGGCCTAGAATTGGAAGACCTAACATTTCACACCCCATCTCACATGTCATGGTCTAGAATTGGAAGACCAAACACTTCACACCCCATCTCACATGTCCTGGCCTAGAATTGGAAGACCTAACACTTCACACCCCATCTCACATGTCATGGCCTAGAATTGGAAGACCTAACACTTCACACCCCATCTCAAATGTCCTGGCCTAGAATTGGAGGATCTAACACTTCACACCCCATCTCACATGTCCTGGCCTAGAATTGGAAGACCTAACACTTCAGACCCCCATCTCACATGTCATGGCCTAGAATTGGAAGACCTAACATTTCACACCCCATCTCACATGTCATGGCCTAGAATTGGAAGACCTAACATTTCACACCCATCTCACATGTCATGGCCTTGAATTGGAACCTAAACTTCAACCCATCTCACATGTCATGGCCTAGAATTGGAAGACCTAACTTTCACACCCCATCTCACATGTCATGGCCTAGATTGGAAGACCTAACATTCAACCCCATCTCACATGTCATGGCCTAGAATTGGAAGACCTAACACTTCACATCCCATATCTCATGTTGGCCTAGAATTGGAAGACCTAACATTTCACACCCATCTCACATGTCATGCCTAGAATTGGAAGACAAACCCTTCACACCCATCTCACATGTCCTGGCCTAGAATTGGAAGACCTAACATTTCACACCCCATCTCACATGTCATGGCTAGAATTGGAAGACCTAACACTTCACACCCCATCTCACATGTTGGCTATTGGAAGACCTAACATTCACACCCCATCTCACATGTCATGGCCTAGAATTGAAGACCTTACACTTCACACCCATCTCACATGTCATGGCCTTGAATTGGAAGACCCAACACTTCACATCCCATATCTCACATGTCATGGCCTAGAATTGGAAGACCTAACATTTCACACCCCATCTCACATGTCATGGTCTAGAATTGGAAGACCTAAACACTTCACACCCCATCTCACATGTCCTGGCCTAGAATTGGAAGACCTAACACTTCACGAACCCCATCTCACATGTCATGGCCTAGAATTGGAAGACCTAACACTTCACACCCCATCTCACATGTCATGGCCTAGAATTGGAAGGACCTAACATTCACACCCCATCTCACATGTCCTGGTCTAGAATTGGAAGACCTAAACACTTCACACCCCATCTCACATGTCCTGGCCTTAGAATTGGAAGACCTAACACTTCACACCCCTATCTCACATGTCATGGCCTAGAATTGGAAGACCTAACACTTTCACACCCATCTCACATGTCATGGTCCTAGAATTGGAAGACCTAAACACTTCACAACCCCATCTCACATGTCCTGGCCTAGAATTGGAAGACCTAACACTTTCACACCCCATCTCACATGTCATGGCCTAGAATTGGAAGACCTAACACTTCACACCCCATCTCACATGTCATGGCCTAGAATTGGAAGACCTAACACTTTCACACCCCTATCTCACATGTCATGGCCTAGAATTGGAAGACCTAACATTCACACCCCTATCTCACATGTCATGGCCTAGAATTGGAAGACCTAACACTTCACACCCCATCTCACATGTCCTGGCCTAGAATTGGAAGACCTAACACTTCACACCCCATCTCACATGTCATGGCCTAGAATTGGAAGACCTAACACTTCACACCCCATCTCACATGTCATGGCCTAGAATTGGAAGACCTAACATTTCACACCCCATCTCACATGTCATGGCTAGAATTGGAAGACCTAACACTTCACACCCAATCTCACATGTCATGGCCTAGAATTGGAAGACCTAGCACTTCACACCCATCTCACATGTCATGGCCTAGAATTGGAAGACCTAACACTTCACACCCCGTGTCACATGTCATGGCCTAGAATTGGAAGACCTAACATTTCACACCCCTATCTCACATGTCATGGCCTAGAATTGGAAGACCTAACACTTCAGACACCCATCTGACATGTCATGGCCTAGAATTGGAAGACCTAACACTTCACACCCCATTCTCACATGTCATGGCCTAGAATTGGAAGACCTAGCACTTCACACCCCATCTCACATGTCATGGCCTAGAATTGGAAGACCTAACATTTCACACTCCATCTCACATGTCATGGCCTAGAATTGGAAGACCTAACACTTCACACCCCTATCTCACATGTCATGGCCTAGAATTGGAAGACTAAGCACTTCACACCCCGATCTCACATGTCCTGGCCTTAGAATTGGAAGACCTAACACTTCACACCCGATCTCACATGTCATGGCCTAGAATTGGAAGACCTAACATTTCACACCCCATCTCACATGTCATGGCCTAGAATTGGAAGACCTAACACTTCACATCCATCTCACATGTCATGGCCTAGAATTGGAAGATCTAACACTTCACACCCCATCTCACATGTCATGATGTAGAATTGAAAGACCTAACACTTCACACCCCATCTCACATGTCCTGGCCTAGATTTGGAAGACCTAACATTCACACCCCATCTCACATGTCATGGCCTAGAATTGGAAGACCAACACTTCACACCCCATCTCACATGTCTGGCCTAAATTGGAAGACCTACACTTCACACCCCATCTCACATGTCATTGCCTAGAATTGGAAGACTAACACTTCACATCCCATTCTAATGTCGGCCAGAATTGGAAGACCTACACTTCACACCCCATCTCAAATGTCTGGCCTAAATTGGAAGACCTAACACTTAACCCCTGTCACATGTCTGGCTAAATTGGAAGACCTAACACTTCACACCCCATCTCACATGTCATGGCCTAGAATTGGAAGACCTAACACTTCACATCCCATTACATGTCTGGCCTGAATTGGAAGACCTACACTTCACACCCATTCCAGTCTGGCCTGAATTGAAGACTAACACTTACTCCATGTCACATGTCCTGGCTAGAATTGGAAGACCTAACATTCACATCCCCATCTCACATGTCATGGCCTAGAATTGGAAGACCTAACACTTCACCCATTCTGACATGTCCTGGCCTGAATTGGAAGACTAACACTTCACACCCCATTCACATGTCTGGCCTAGATTGAAGACCTAACATTCACACCCATCTCACATGTCGGCCTAGAATTGGAAGACCTACACTTCACATCCCATTCCAATCATGGCCTAGAATTGGAAGACCTAACACTTCACATCCCATATCTCACATGTCTGGCCTAGAATTGAAGACTACACTTCACAGCCCATCTCACATGTCATGGCCTGAATTGGAAGACAACATTCACCCCCATCCCATGTCTGGCCTAGAATTGGAAGACCTACATTCACACCCCATCTCACATGTCATCCATAGAATTGGAAGACCTAACACTTCAGACCCATTCCACATGTCATGGCCTTAATTGAAGAACTAACACTTCACACCCATCTCACATGTCAGGCCTGAATTGGAAGACCTAACTTGAACCCCACTCACATGTCCATGCCTAGAATTGGAAGACCTAACATTTCACACCCCATCTCACATGTCATCTAGATGGAAGACCTAACTTAACCCACTCAATGTCATGGCCGAATTGGAAGACCTAACACTTCACACCCATCTCACATGTCATGGCCTGAATTGGAAGACCTAACATTTACACCCCATCTCACATGTCATGGCCTAGAATTGGAAGACTTAAGACTTCACACCCATCTCACATTCATGGCCTAGAGGAAGACCTAACATTTCAACCCATCTCACATGTCATGGCCTAGAATTGGAAGACCTAACATTCACACCCCATCTCACATTCATGGCCTTGAATTGGAAGACCTAACATTCACACCCCATCTCACATGTCATGGCCTAGAATTGGAAGACTTAACTTCACACCCATCTCACATGTCATGGCCTAGAATTGGAAGACCTAACACTTCACACACCCATCTCACATGTCATGGCCTAGAATTGGAAGACATAACATTTCACAGCCCATATCTCACATGTCTGGGCCTAGAATTGAAGACCTAACACTTCACACCCCATCTCACATGTCCTGGCCTAGAATTGGAAGACCTAACACTTCACACCCCATCTCACATGTCATGGCCTAGAATTGAAGACCTAACACTTTCACACCACCATCTCACATGTCATGGCCTAGAATTGGAAACCTAACACTTCACACCCCATCTCAAATGTCCTGGCCTAGAATTGGAAGACCTAACACTTCACACCCCATCTCACATGTCCTGGCCTAGAATTGGAAGACTAACACTTCACACCCCATCTCACATGTCATGGCCTAGAATTGGAAGACCTAACACTTCACACCCCATGCTCACATGTTCATGGCCTAGAATTGGAAGACCTAACACTTCACAGCCCCATCTCACATGTCATGGCCTAGAATTGGAAGACCTACACTTCACACCCCAGATCTCACATGTCATGGCCTAGAATTGGAAGACCTAACACTTCACACCCCATATCTCACATGTCATGGCTAAATTGGAAGACCTAGCACTTCCACCCCATCTCACATGTCATGGCCTAGAATTGGAAGACCTAACATTTCACACCCCATCTCACATGTCATGGCCTAGAATTGGAAGACCTAAATTCACACCCCATTCACATGTCTGGCCTGAATTGGAAGACCTAACATTCACACCCATCCACATGTCATGGCTAGAATTGGAAGACCTACACTTCACCCCTTCACATTCCGGCCTAGAATTGGAAGACCTAAATTTCACACCCATCTCACATGTCATGGCCTAGAATTGGAAGACCTACATTTCACACCCCATCTCACATGTCATGGCCTAGAATTGGAAGACCTAACATTTCCACCCCATCTCACATGTCATGGCCTAGAATTGGAAGACCTAGCACTTCACACCCATCTCACATGTCCTGGCCTAGAATTGGAAGACCTAACATTTCACACCCATCTCACATGTCATGGCCTAGAATTGGAAGACCTACATTTCACACCCCATCTCACATGTCAGGCCTAGAATTGGAAGACCTAACATTTCACACCCCATCTCACATGTCATGGCCTAGAATTGGAAGACCTAGCACTTCACACCCCATCTCACATGTCATGGCCTAGAATTGGAAGACCTAACATTTCACACCCTATCTCACATGTCATGGCCTAGAATTGGAAGACCTATTATTTCACACCCCATCTCACATGTCATGGCCTAGAATTGGAAGACCTAACATTTCACACCCTATCTCACATGTCATGGCCTAGAATTGGAAGACCTAGCACTTCACACCCCATCTCACATGTCATGGCCTAGAATTGGAAGACCTAACATTTCACACCCTATCTCACATGTCATGGCCTAGAATTGGAAGACCTAGCACTTCACACCCCATCTCACATGTCATGGCCTAGAATTGGAAGACCTAACATTTCACACCCCTATCTCACATGTCATGGTCGAGAAGTGGAAGACCAAACACTTAGACACCCCATCTCACAATGTCCTGGCCTATAATTGGAATGACCTAAGCACTTCACAGCCCCATCTCAGCATGTCATGGCCTAGAAATTGGAAGACCTAACACGTTCACACCCTAAATCTCAAATGTCAATGGGCCTAGAATTGGAAGACCTATTACTTCACACCCCATCTCAATGTCCTGGCCTAGAAATTGGAAGACCTAAACACTTCACACCCCATCTCTAACATGTCATGGCCTAGAATTGGAAGACCTAGCACTTCACACCACCCATCCACATGTCATAGGCCTAGAATTGGAAGATCTAACACTTTCACATCCCATATCTCACATTCATGGCCTAGAATTGGAAGACCTAGCACTTCACAGCCCATCTCACATGTCATGGCCTTGAATTGGAAGATCTAACACTTTGAACTCCGTGTCACATGTCCTGGTGTAGAATTGGAAGACCTAACATTTCACACCCCCATCTCACATGTCATGGCCTAGAATTGGAAGACCTAACACTTCAGACCCCATCTGACATGTCCTGGCCTTGAATTGGAAGACCTAACACTTCACACCCCATATCTCACATGTCCTGGCCTAGAATTGAAAGACCTAACACTTCACACCCCATCTCACATGTCCTGGCCTAGAATTGGAAGACCTAACACTTCACATCCCATATCTCACATGTCATGGCCTAGAATTGGAAGACCTAACACTTCACACCCCATATCTCACATGTCATGGCCTAGAATTGGAAGATCTAACACTTCACACCCCATCTCACATGTCATGGCCTAGAATTGGAAGACCTAACATTTCACACTCCATATCTCACATGTCATGGCCTAGAATTGGAAGACCTAGCACTTCACACCCCATCTCACATGTCATGGCCTAGAATTGGAAGATCTAACACTTCACATCCCATATCTCACATGTCATGGCCTAGAATTGAAAGACCTAGCACTTCACAGCCCATCTCACATGTCATGGCCTTGAATTGGAAGATCTAACACTTCGAACTCTGTCTCACATGTCCTGGCCTAGAATTGGAAGACCTAGCACTTCACACCCCATCTCACATGTCATACCATAGAATTGGAAGACCTAACACTTCAGACCCCCATCTCACATGTCATGGCCTTGAATTGGAAGACCTAACACTTCACATCCCATATCTCACATGTCCTGGCCTAGAATTGGAAGACCTAACATTTCACACCCCATCTCACATGTCATGGCCTAGAATTGGAAGACCTAGCACTTCACACCCCATCTCACATGTCATGGCCTAGACCTGGAAGACCTAACATTTCACACTTCATCTCACATGTCATGGTCGAGAATTGGAAGACCTAACACTTCACACCCCATCTCACATGTCATGGCCTTGAATTGGAAGACCTAACATTTTACACCCCATCTCACATGTCATGGCCTAGAATTGGAAGACTTAAGACTTCACACCCGATCTCACATGTCATGGCCTAGAATTGGAAGACCTAACACTTCACACCCCATCTCACATGTCATGGCCTAGAATTGGAAGACCTAACATTTCACACCCCATCTCACATGTTCTGGCCTTGAATTGGAAGACCTAACACTTCACACCCCATCTCACATGTCATGGCCTAGAATTGGAAGACCTTACACTTCACACCCCATCTCAGATGTCATGGCCTTGAATTGGAAGACCTAACACTTCACACCCCATCTCACATGTCATGGCCTAGAATTGGAAGACCTAACATTTCACACCCCATCTCACATGTCATGGTCTAGAATTGGAAGACCAAACACTTCACACCCCATCTCACATGTCCTGGCCTAGAATTGGAAGACCTAACACTTCACACCCCATCTCACATGTCATGGCCTAGAATTGGAAGACCTAACACTTCACACCCCATCTCAAATGTTCTGGCCTAGAATTGGAAGACCTAACACTTCACACCCCATCTCAAATGTCCTGGCCTAGAATTGGAAGACCTAACACTTCACACCCCATCTCAAATGTCCTGGCCTAGAATTGGAAGACCTAACACTTCACACCCCATCTCACATGTCATGGCCTAAAATTGGAAGACCTAGCACTTCACACCCCATCTCACATGTCATGGCCTAGAATTGGAAGACCTAACATTTCACACCCCATCTCACATGTCATGGCCTAGAATTGGAAGACCTAGCACTTCACACCCCATCTCACATGTCATGGCCTAGAATTGGAAGACCTAACATTTCACACCCTATCTCACATGTCCATGGCCTTAGAATTGGAAGATCCTAGCACTTCACACCCATCTCACATGTCCTGGCCTAGAATTGGAAGACCTAACATTTCACACCCCATCTCACATGTCATGGCCTAGAATTGGAAGACCTAACATTTCACACCCCATCTCACATGTTCTGGCCTTGAATTGGAAGACCTAACACTTCACACCCCATCTCACATGTCATGGCCTAGAATTGGAAGACCTACACTCACACCCCTATCCTCACATGTCATGGCCTAGAATTGGAAGACCTAACATTTCACACCCTATCTCACATGTCATGGCCTAGAATTGGAAGACCTATTATTTCACACCCCATCTCACATGTCATGGCCTAGAATTGGAAGACCTAACATTTCACACCCCATATCTCACATGTCATGGCCTAGAATTGGAAAGACCTAGCACTCACAACCCCCATCTCACATGTCATGGCCTAGAATTGGAAGATCTAACACTTCACATCCCATATCTCACATGTCATGGCCTAGAATTGGAAGACCTAGCACTTCACAGCCCATCTCACATGTCATGGCCTTGAATTGGAAGATCTAACACTTTGAACTCCGTGTCACATGTCCTGGTGTAGAATTGGAAGACCTAACATTTCACACCCCCATCTCACATGTCATGGCCTAGAATTGGAAGACCTAACACTTCAGACCCCATCTGACATGTCCTGGTCTTGAATTGGAAGACCTAACACTTCACACCCCATCTCACATGTCATGGCCTAGAATTGGAAGACCTAGCACTTCACACCCCATCTCACATGTCATGGCCTAGAATTGGAAGACCTAGCACTTCACATCCCCTATCTCACATGTCATGGCCTAGAATTGGAAGACCTAACACTTCACACCCATATCTCAATGTCATGGCCTAGAATTGGAAGACTCTAACACTTCACACACCCCATCTCACATGTCATGGCCTAGAATTGGAAGACCTAACATTTCACACCCCATATCTCACATGTCATGGCCTAGAATTGGAAGACCTAGCACTTCACACCCCATCTCACATGTCATGGCCTAGAATTGGAAGATCTAACACTTCACATCCCATATCTCACATGTCATGGCCTAGAATTGGAAGACCTAGCACTTCACAGCCCCATCTCACATGTCATGGCCTTGAATTGGAAGATCTAACACTTCGAACCCTGTCTCACATGTCCTGGCCTAGAATTGGAAGACCTAACATTTCACACCCCATCTCACATGTCATAGCCATAGAATTGGAAGACCTAACACTTCAGACCCCCATCTCACATGTAATGGCCTAGAATTGGAAGACCTAACACTTCACATCCCATATCTCACATGTCATGGCCTAGAATTGGAAGACCTAACACTTCACACCCCATCTCACATGTCATGGCCTAGAATTGGAAGACCTAAGCACTTCACACCCCATCTCACATGTCTGGCCTAGAATTGGAAGACCTACATTTCACACTTCCATCTCACATGTCATGGCCGAATTGGAAGACCTAACACTTCAACCCCATCTCACATGTCATGGCCTTAGAATTGGAAGACCTAACATTTACACCCCTATCTCACATGTCCATGGCCTAGAATTGGAAGACCTTAAGCACTTCACACCCGATCTCACATGTCATGGCCTAGAATTGGAAGACCTAACACTTCACACCCCATCTCACATGTCATGGCCCTAGAATTGGAAGACCTAACATTTCACACCCATATCTCACATGTTCCTGGCCTTAGAATTGGAAGACCTAACACTTCACAACCCCATCTCACATGTCATGGCCTAGAATTGGAAGACCTAACACTTCACATCCCCTATCTCACATGTCATGGCCTAGAATTGGAAGACCTAACACTTCACAGCCCATCTCACATGTCATGGCCTAGAAATTGGAAGATCCTAACACTTTCACACCCCATGCTCACATGTCATGGCCTAGAATTGGAAGACCTAACACTTCACACCCATATCTCACATGTCATGGCCTAGAATTGGAAGACCTAACACTTCACACCCCATCTCACATGTCTCTGGCCTAGAATTGGAAGACCTAACACTTTCACACCCCATATCTCACATGTCATGGCCTAGAATTGGAAGACCTAGCACTTCACACCCCATATCTCACATGTCATTGGCCTAGAATTGGAAGACCTAACACTTCACACCCCTATCTCACATGTCCTGGCCTAGAATTGGAAGACCTAACATCTTCACAACCCCATATCTCACATGTCATGGCCTAGAATTGGAAGACCTAACACTTCACACCCATATCTCACATGTCATGGCCTAGAATTGGAAGACTAACACTTCACACCCCATCTCACATGTCATGCCTAGAATTGGAAACCTAACACTTCACACCCCATATCTCACATGTCATGGCCTAGAATTGGAAGACCTAGCACTTCACAGCCCATCTCACATGTCATGGCCTTGAATTGGAAGATCTAACACTTTGAACTCCGTGTCACATGTCCTGGCCTAGAATTGGAAGACCTAACATTCACACCCTATCTCACATTTCATGGCCTAGAATTGGAAGACCTAACACTTCAGACCCCATCTGACATGTCCTGGCCTTGAATTGGAAGACCTACACTTCACACCCCATCTCAACATGTCATGGCCTAGAATTGGAAGACTACACTTCACACCCATCTCACATGTCATGGCCTAGAATTGAAGACTAAACACTTCACATCCTCATCTCACATGTCATGGCCTAGAATTGGAAGACCTAACACTTCACACCCCATATACACATGTCATGGCCTAGAAATTGGAAGACCTACACTTCACATCCCATATATCTCCATGTCATGGCCTAGAATTGGAAGATCCTAACACTTCACATCCCTATCTCACATGTCATGGCCTAGAATTGGAAGATCCTAACACTTCACACCCCATCTCACATGTCATGGCCTAGAATTGGAAGACCTAACACTTCACATCCCATATCTCACATGTCCTGGCCTAGAATTGGAAGACCTAACACTTCACATCCTATATCTCACATGTCATGGCCTAGAATTGGAAGACCTAACACTTCACACCCCATATCTCACATGTCATGCCTAGAATTGGAAGACCTAACACTTCACACCCCATCTCACATGTCATGGCCTAGAATTGGAAAGACCTAACACTTCACATCCCATATCTCACATGTCATGGCCTAGAATTGGAAGACCTAACACTTCACAACCCCATATCTCACATGTCATGGCCTAGAATTGGAAGACCTAACACTTCACACCCCATATCTCACATGTCATGGCCTAGAATTGAAAGACCTAACACTTCACACTCCATATCTCACATGTCATGGCCTAGAATTGGAAGACCTAACACTTCACATCCCATATCTCACATGTCATGGCCTAGAATTGGAAGAGCCTAACACTTCACGATCCCATATCTCACATGTCATGGCTAGAATTGGAAGATCTAACACTTCACACCCCATCTCACATGTCCATGGCCTAGATTTGGAAGACCTAACACTTCACATCCCTATATCTCACATGTCCTGGCCTAGAATTGGAAGACCTAACACTTCACATCCTATATCTCACATGTCATGGCCTAGAATTGGAAGATCTAACATTTCACACCCCATCTCACATGTCATGGCCTAGAATTGAAAGACCTAACACTTCACATCCCATATCTCACATGTCATGGGCCTAGAATTGAAAGACCTAAACACTTCACACCTCCATAGTCTCACATGTCATGGCCTAGAATTGGAAGACCTAACACTTCACACCCCATATCTCACATGTCATGGCCTAGAATTGGAAGACCTAACACTTCACACCCCATATCTCACATGTCATGGCCTAGAATTGGAAGACCTAACACTTCACACCCCATATCTCACATGTCATGGCCTAGAATTGGAAGATCTAACACTTCACACCCCATCTCACATGTCATGGCCTAGAATTGGAAGACCTAACACTTCACATCCCATATCTCACATGTCATGGCCTAGAATTGGAAGATCTAGCACTTCACAGCCCATCTCACATGTCATGGCCTAGAATTGGAAGACCTAACACTTCACATCCCATATCTCACATGTCATGGCCTAAAATTGGGAAAACCTAACATTTAAACACCCCATCTCAAAATTTCTGGCCTTGAATTGGAAGACCTAACACTTCACACCCCATCTCACATGTCATGGCCTAGAATGGGAAGACCTAACACTTCACACCCCATCCCACATGTCATGGCCTAGAATTGGAAGACCTTACACTTCACACCCCATCTCACATGTCATGGCCTTGAATTGAAAGACCTAACATGTCACACCCCATCTCACATGTCATGGCCTAGAATTGGAAGACCTAACATTTCACACCCCATCTCACATGTCATGGCCTAGAATTGGAAGACCTATTATTTCACACCCCATCTCACATGTCATGGCCTAGAATTGGAAAACCTAACACTTCACACCCCATATCTCACATGTCATGGCCTAGAATTGGAAGACCTAACACTTCACACCCCATATCTCACATGTCATGGCCTAGAATTGGAAGACCTAACACTTCACACCCCATATCTCACATGTCATGGCCTAGAATTGTAAGACCTAACACTTCACACCCCATATCTCACATGTCCTGGCCTAGAATTGAAAGACCTAACATTTCACACCCCATATCTCACATGTCCTGGCCTAGAATTGGAAGACCTAACACTTCACATCCCATATCTCACATGTCCTGGCCTAGAATCGGAAGACCTAACACTTCACACCCCATATCTCACATGTCATGATGTAGAATTGAAAGACCTAACACTTCACACCCCATATCTCACATGTCATGATGTAGAATTGAAAGACCTAACACTTCACGCCCCATATCTCACATGTCATGGCCTAGAATTGGAAGACCTAACACTTCACACCCCATATCTCACATGTCCTGGCCTAGAATTGAAAGACCTAACATTTCACACCCCATATCTGACATGTCCTGGCCTAGAATTGGAAGACCTAACACTTCACATCCCATATCTCACATGTCCTGGCCTAGAATTGGAAGACCTAACACTTCACACCCCATATCTCACATGTCATGATGTAGAATTGAAAGACCTAACACTTCACACCCCATATCTCACATGTCATGATGTAGAATTGAAAGACCTAACACTTCACGCCCCATATCTCACATGTCATGATGTAGAATTGAAAGACCTAACACTTCACACCCCATATCTCACATGTCATGATGTAGAATTGAAAGACCTAACACTTCACACCCCATATCTCACATGTCATGATGTAGAATTGAAAGACCTAACACTTCACACCCCATATCTCACATGTCATGATGTAGAATTGAAAGACCTAACGCACCACACCCCATCTCACATGTCCTGGCCTAGAATTGAAAGACCTAACGCACCACACCCCATCTCACATGTCCTGGCCTAGAATTGAAAGACCTAACACACCACACCCAGTGGCAGTATTTGCTATGGTACTAGCTTTTTAGCACTAGCTACTAACACATTTTAGACTGGGTTAACCTCTGAGGCTAGGTCAATGTTAAAAATCCACTTGGGGATTCAAACGCATGCCCACCAGGCCAGTAGGCATACATGTTAGCCACTGTACTAATGCAGTTTGTAAAGTGTTGTAGCTGAGGAAATTAATTGCTTGTTGTAATTTGTTTCTGATTTAAAGAGCACTTAATAATGTTCAGGTTTACTATGGTTGCATGGTGGTTAATCCTGGCTAAGACAGTGGTCAGGGTTCAGTGTGTAACAGAGTACAGAACCAACAAAGACTGGGTTTTTATTCAAAGACTGTTTATTTTCTTCACGATGACAACATGGCTTCTTCCCAGTTCTAAGGCGGGATGCAAACTGCCCCCAGACAACCCACTACGTCACGATTGAGCATCTCTCCTCGCGTTCAGTCCCAATGCTCAATCGTGCTGTAGCTGTTTCCCACTAGATCCTAATAATACCCCAATACTCCACTACTGTTACACCTCCCCTTTGTTTACTAAAGGACTTTTTCCTATAAAGGAAAAAGTCTTTACTCCTAATCCCCTCACTCTATTCCCTCTTTTTCCTTACCTCTCACAGTTCCTCTAATTCTTCCCTATACTAACTCAATTTTGAGTAAATAATATATCTTTTAACCCTTTTCCCGGTTATATTGTCAGCTAGTAACCTACTATATACTTCTTCATCGATTTTACTTTGTATAATACATCGTACCACGTATGGTAACTCTTTTAAACTAAACCCTCCTTCTCCCCTTTCTTTAGTGCTTACAGTTCCTTAATCTCCCTAAACCACTTGATATTAAGCAAGCCAATCTATTTCCCCAAACTATATAGCCATCCACTATATATTTCTGGTCCTTTCTTGGCTCCTCCAGTTCCTGTATCAAATATACATATCATAAGAACAGCTCGTAAAATCGTTATCGTAACTTTTGACCTTATAAAATTTCTCACTCTTCCAGAACACAGGACTTACAAAAACAATGTAGTTAGAAAAAGTAAAGAAGCGGTGCGCACCGAGTGAGAAGTATAAAGAATGAATACTCAACATGACCACATGTACATACAGCAATGAATATTTAAGACACTCGCCTTTACCTCCCTTGCCAATAAAAAAAAATGTTTGTAAAATAATTTTTTTTAAATACACTTTATGAAATAGATCTTTGTTCACTATAAAACAATTTGGCATAAGTTTTCATAATCCTTATATATTCCACATTTACATTGCCATCCACAATCTTGTTCATATTTCGTTATCTCACCTTTAACCATGAGCCCATGTTCATATTTTATGAACACTTTTAATATAATTAACGCTGGTTTTTCACAGCACCTATATCTTGCCCCCGTACATCCCATACTTATATCCTGCCATTTACAGTCTTCCCCCTACCTTATATCAGTGGACAAAGTAGTTTTTATTAACTCTTTTCTGAACGAAAAAACCTTAAGCAAAATCTCATATATTTGAAAATTAAACTTACTTAACTAACTTTATAACCATGTAACTTAATATACCAAACCATTCATGTAATCGAAATAAAATCAACACAAGACATCATACCCCCAAATTAATCTAAAGAAAAAAACACATTTTAAAATGACATAACATGCATTTTATCAAATCAGAATACAACATTCTATTACTACCTATCACTATTGGACACTTTTACGGACCAATAGTTTTTACTCCAAATACTAGGAACACAATCATCCTATTCTAAATCAATTAATCAAACAACAACAATCATTTTACAAGACCAAATCAAGAAAAAAAAACTTATTATATATGAGGCATTGAAACTTAGGCTCAATAAAACAACCAAATAATAGCCATCATTTTCCAGTACGAACTCAAGCATAAAAAACATATTATATATGACCCATGACTCATAAAACTTAGACTCAATAAAACACAGTTTTCAAAACAATTACAACTCTCTTAAAATTACTACGTATAGTGACCCACCAACATTGGCCTCTCATACTAAGTAACATAACGCATATCTATTTATACAAGTCATTCCAGTATTTCTATGACCGAGAAAACCAAACACTTCACTGTCTATCTGTATATCTGTTAACTACAGACTAATTTCTTAACTTATAACACTGACCGTACCATTTATTCTCTCCCCTCACAACTTTCTATCATTTTCTATCTTAACTCCTAACACAACATAACATCCGGAATATCCTCTTAAGTAAGCACTGTAAACTACATGTTGACTCCTTTTATCTATTTGTAATGTGGCGACTAATCCAATATCAACTCAATGTAGTAGCCATCATCTACTTATCAATTAACTTGTGATCTGGCATGCCAATTATTTCCCTTGGACCAATCATCACTATAACTTATTAATCCTTATCGTTAAACACGGCATTTCTAGCACCAATAAAAAAAACTTGTCTACTTTTCTAAAGAGTACATTCACCTATTGTACCAATACCCAATTTGTCCAATTTACGAAAAGTCAAGAAGTAGAAACATAATTTCAACCAGCAATTCTATTACAAATATATATATATATATATATATATATATATATATATATTATATATATATATATATATATATATATATATATATATATATATATATATATATATATATATATATATATGTATATATATATATATATATATATATATATATATATATATATATATATATGCCTCTCTATTAGTCATCTCACTGCTTAACTATTCCTCAAGACTACTTTTAAAAAATTTCCATAGAATCCTTTTCCATTTCCACCGTTTCGTATACTTCTTCAAGCATCACTTTCACTTCTAAATCCTGAAACTTATAACTTGCCATCTGCAGTATTCTCTATTTATCTATCTCCTACGTTTCCACTTCTTCAACAACTCCAAGTTTCTTTGAATAAGTGCTAACTCTACATCAATATCCTCTTCTTCGTACAACTTATTAGTTTCTTCCAAAATACTACTTGATTCTGACTTTTCATCCATTTCTTCTTCTTCTGTATGTCTGTCGTTAACAGCCGCTAATCTCTTCTGTTCAACATCCCATCTAATTTGTCTATCCTCATTTCTTAAGGACCTTTCTAGTAGAGGCATATCTTCACCGCTTGTTGAATAATCCCTAATTCTCCTCTGTCTTTTCACTTCTTTATCTCTTTGTTTATCCATTCTTCTTTTCGTTGCTTGTCTAGTATTCTTAAATGGAGCACCTATTTCCTCTTCCATACTATCATAATGAGTTTCATTCACATTTTCTTCTTCCATTGTTTTCGGAATCGTCTGTTCTTGAGTATCTTCGTAACTTGGAGTTGCTAGCAACTGATTTTGTGCTGGTTCTTTTCTAAAACTTGGGGTTACTGTAGCTCCTCTGACAACTTGTTCATCTAAATATCCGGTGTCTGAATCATAATAATTATTATAATTCTCATTTCTCTTCTCCTCCTCATCTCTTCTTAAGTGCTCCACATGTGCCCTTGCCACATGTCCTGTGACCTGGTTCTTGATAGTATACGATGCATTACCTAGTTTTTCCAAAACGTAATAACCTGGGATCCAACGAGCATCAAACTTAGAGTTTCTTCTATGCTTCTTGTAATAAACTCTATCACCTGCTTTAAACTCCTGTAATTTTGTATTTACATTTTTGTACTTTTTCTGTCTTTCCCTAGCTTTAAATATATTATTCTTTAATCTTACGTGTGCTTTATGCATTTCCTGTATTATGGTCTCTTGAAATTCTTCTCCCATATATTTCCGTCTCGGTTTTAACAGATTATCTATAGGTAGTATTGGTTCTCTCCCGTGTATTAAATAAAATGGTGAAAATCCCGTGCTCTCATTTTGATTTGTACGAATAGCGCTAAGGGCAGGTCCTAAGAATAGATCCCAATCTTTTTCATGTTCATAATAATCTTTGCTATAACGTCGTATAACGTCCGATGTTGACGTTCGTTTCTAGCATTTGAAGAAGGTCTATAATATGAGGTCTTTATATGTTTTATATTCAAATCTTTTAATAACTTTTTGAATTTTTTATTTACAAAACTCTCTACCATTATCCGTAAGTATACTTTGTGGGCAACTAAATCTTGGTACGAACTCCTGTAAAAAAATATTAATGACTGTATCTGCGCTCTTATCTGGAATTGCGTAAATTTCCGGCCAAAGACTGTAGACGTCTACTATATGAATTAACTACACGTTTCCTGACAATGTTCTAGGGTGTGGACCTGATATATCTAAACTAATCTTTTGCATTGGGAACTGAGGAATATCTGTATCTTGTAAGGGACACTTTATTGTTTTCATGTTCCTTAATCTGCATTTTTCACACGTATCTACATATTTGTATGCAGATTTAAACAAGTTTGGCCAATAATATTTGCTTGTAAGTGCTTTCACCAACTTGTCCCGACCGAGATGTCCATTTTCATTGTGATATGCTTTTAAAACTTCATTTTCTAAATGTTTTGGAATGTATTTCCTTAGCTGTTCTTTCCTTTCACACATATAGTATAACTGTCCATCCTCTTGTAAAACCAAATAATTCTTTTTATATTTGTTATCTTCCGTTTCTCTTAATTTTTCTTTTATTTGTATGACTTTTGGATCCAACTCCTGTTCTACTTTCATATTAAATTGTGCAAATTGTAGGTCTTCTTCTCTATGTTCAGACTCTTGATCCGATGGTAAACTCTCAAATTCTTCCCTATTTATTATGGCAGAATCTAAAATATTTACTTGCCAGTTTCGGTCGTCTATCTCTGGTTCAGCTTCATCTTCTGTATCTCCTGATGACTGTGGGTACGGAATCCTAGATAATAAATCAGCGCATGTGTTAATCCTACCTGGAATGTACTCAATTTTCGTGTTATATCCCTGTAGATTCAATGCCGACGTCTGTATTTTCCTGTTCTGTACTGGAGCTTCTAAAAAAGACTTTAAAGGCATATGGTCAGTTCTAATAACAAAATTTGCGTTATGGAAGTAGTAATTTAGTTTCTGAAGAGCATAATGAATGGCATATGCCTCTTTCTCAATAGTAGTCCATTTCCGTTGTGGATTTGCTAAGTTTATGAGATAAGAAGTAGATTGGCCTTTCATTTTTAACCCCTGGTATTCCAGACTCTTTTCCTTCATATGGTTGAACCAAACATGCTCCTACTGCATTGTCCGAAGCATCTGTGTACAGTATTAACTGTTTGTTTAAGTCTGGATGCGTCAATAGTGGTACCAGTGTTAAGCTGTTTTTTAAATACTCGAACGTTTTTGACACTCATCATCCCACTTAAATCTAGCGTATTTGCCTGTTAAATTTGTAATAGGTTCTGCTATCTTTGAAAACGCTGGACAAACCGCCTATAATATGCACAGGTTCCTATAAACGCATGCACTTCCTTACGTTAGTTGGAGGAGGGTAATTCTTTAATAACCTTTATCTTGTCCTGGTCTGGTTTTATACCTTCTCTATTATAATATACCCCAAATATTTTGTTTCTGTCTTTAAAAACTGGCATTTACTAAGCTTCAATTTAACATCATGCTTTCTTAACCTGTCAAACACTAGTCTAATATGTTTTAAATGATCAATCACATCTCCTTTCGTAAAAATTATAATATCGTCTATATAGGCTAATGCAAATTTTTGCATACCTTCTAATACTTCATTTATTATGAGCATGTAGTGAGAGGGTGCAGTTTTGACCCCAAAAGGCATTCGTAAGAATTCGTAAGAGCCCATATGGGTACAGAAAGCACTCTTCTTCTGCGCGTCCTTCGACATCGGAATACACCAGAATCCTGACCTTGCGTCCAGCGTCGTGAAATATGTAGAGCCATTAAGCAGCCCCAAAATATCATCAATTACTGGCAGTGGGTACGCTACATTCTTGGTGATTTTGTTCAACGCTCTGTAATCGCAACAAAAGCGACTCGAACCATCAGGTTTGGCCACGATGACGACCGGAGATGACCACTCTGACTTCGACCTTGTTATTATTCCTGCTTTCAACATCTCTTCTATTGCCTTTCCACGATTTCTCTATTTCTTAATGGAGTTCTATATGGTTTTAAACTTATTGGTGGATGATCTCCCGCATCTATATCCATTGTAACTGTTTGCGTCTTTCCCAATTCTAAATCATTAATTGCAAACACATCCTGATTTTGCTTTATAAGTTGTTCTAACACTTCCTTGTTTTCTGGTGGAGCTTTTAACTGTGACAACAATTCTTGTTCCCTTGTCATTTTGTCTAGTGAATGTATTTGGGCTTTATTTCTTCTGGATGGATGGATCAATTCATCCATTCTGACGTTCCCTCTTCTTCCGCGTCCGCGTCTGTTATTAACTCTTTCACTAGAAGTTTCTGAATAACTTGTTCCCGACATTTCTGCTCTATCCGTTGCCAATATGTCACTAATGTTATGATCTAGTTTGGCTATCACACATCCTCTGTATAATTTGATTTCTCTGCCTGTGTTGTTGATAACCATCACTGGAAAGGTTAAGTGTTTATCCAACGCTATTATTCCATCCGGAACTTCCAAACCAGGCTCACCAATTACTTCTTCTTGTAACTCAGTGATTCTGACTGTTTTTCCTGCCACATAATATGGGTTTTTCTTCAGCTTTGCTTGTATCAAATTAACCGACTGTGGTTTTAACGTCGTGGACATTTTAACTCTAACCAGTGCTGATATATGCATGTCTTCCTCCATATCTACATAGACGTCCTTGAATTTTAATTTATGTAAATCATAGAAAAGTCTTACTCCATTTTTTATTAAAAAATCTCTTCCTATCAACATGTTTCTATTTAACTCCTTCACTACATGAAAAAGATGTCTTATGTTGATCCCTCCTAATTTAAAATTTATCATTGTTTGTCCAATTACTTGTAAATTCTGTCCAGTAACAGAGTGTAAATTATTATGACTCTTAAATACTCTACAATTTCTTACTATTTTGTATAGAAAACTTTCTTTTAACTACACTAACCTGAGCTCCCGAATCAATTAATGTACGAACTCTATACTTTCCTATTTCTATTATACAAGAGCTATAATCTGTTTTATTTTCTATAAATTGCTTGACTTCATCTAGTTGAAAATATTCTCTGTTCGTCCTACTATACCTGTTATTAACATACTCTTTAAACCTTGGGACCTTATTATTTCCCTTCCTATCATAGGTCCATTTAATAGGTAGGGGCCGGTTTTCCTGCGTTCTTGTACCTGTAAAATTCCTGTGTCTATCTTCAACATTTCTACTCACCCTGTTATTGTCATGTCTACCCTGTGTATTTCGACTGGACACGCCTGTTATTACAAAAACGAGAAACATGTCCCCGTTGACCGCAAACCCAACAGACAATATTTGTGTTATTTGTGTTTCCCACTGTCTCACTTGTAGGGTATCTCATATTTCTTCTTTCATCATAATCACTTCTATTTCTACCTTGTAACGTCTGTATACCTCCTCTCCTATTCCATCCGAATCTTGTTTGTCCTATTTCCATAGGCTCCTCAATCCTGTCTTCTTGACTCATTCCTATTTCTCGTCCTGTTCTCAATCTGAATCTACGTCTCAAATTTTCTTCTTGTACCGCGATATCTACCGCTTGTGATAACCTCTCAGGGTTTTCCCTCATCAGCTTAAATTTCAAACCATCAGATTTTATGCCATCTACAAAAATGCCGACTAACATCCTCTCCACCTCCTCTCCTTGTACATTCTGTCCCAAGAATGCCTCTTCAGCCAGGTTAATCAATCTATCGCTGAACAACTGTACCGTCTCTCCATTATTTTGTTTAGACTGTCTCAATACTGAAAACGCATGTTGTGGATCCGTTATTTCTGCATACTTGTGTGCCAGGTCGGTTTTGAACTGCTCCCATGTTTCATCTACTCTAGCCTCTAACTTTCTTCTAATATGCTGTGAGACCGGTTCTGTGGCTGCCTGATATGCAAGTCTCATTTTCTCTTCATCTGTTGCAGATACTAAATACGCATATTTTTCTATGGAAGTAATCCATTTCTTAAACTCCCTGGCCTGTCCACTAAACTTAACGATTTCAGTTGTCATTCCCTGTTGTCTTATGACCGTATGAAGTCTATCTACCGCTGTTCCCACTCCCGACAAAACTTGTGCTACTGAATCCTGTTCTGTCATGTTACAATATCTATACTTATAGAAGCAAACAACAATCAATTCTTATTAATATCTAAATTAATTAACTAAAGAATTCAATTATTTTCTATCCAATATCAAATATGTTACCCTTTCTTGTTGAGGTTATCTTTCCAACCGAAAATGAAGTTCCTGGCGTCTATGTCTCTGTCTACTGAGCCTGAGAAAGCCGGTACTCGAGTACTTGAACTAAGATCGACAAAGTGGGTTCTGTAAGGACAAAAAATGCTCGACTGTAGTCCACAGGCCTCGATAGGGCACAACAAAATCTCACAGGGCCTCGACAGGGCACAACAAAACCTCACAGGGCCTCGATAGGGCACAACAACTTCACAGGGCCTCGACAGGGCACAACAACCTCATAGGGCCTCGATAGGGCACAACAACTTCACAGGGCCTCGACAGGGCACAACAACTTCACAGGGCCTCGATAGGGCACAACAACTTCACAGGGCCTCGACAGGGCACAACAACCTCACAGGGCCTCGATAGGGCACAACAACTTCACAGGGCCTCGACAGGGCACAACAACTTCACAGGGCCTCGATAGGGCACAACAACTTCACAGGGCCTCGACAGGGCACAACAACTTCACAGGGCCTCGATAGGGCAGTGAAGAATGGTTGAACGTATCAGCCACCCAGGGACGGGCTCTTGAAACACAGTAAAGTTCTGAGATGAGCTGACAAGGGCTCGATTTTAATGACTTAGTTTACTGGGCCGCCACAGCGATCGAAACCATCTCTGGACGACGGTGATCAAGAAAATCAGTATTTCAGCCGAACTTGATAAGGAGCTTCGGTCCAAACCAATTATAGCCGTAAGTCTCATAGACGGCCATTTTCTTAGAATTTGAGAGCAGAAAAATTTCCTCAGTCCGTTAACAAGCAAGTGACCTTCAGACCAGCCAGGTTAAAACAACGGCTGCAATGACGGCAGTCCAAACTCACAGGAGGATATCGACCACAGTTCGGTCACTCCAGAGCACAATAATAAGCGGCTCCCGACTTTGACAAAAACCTCCAACAGATAGTAGCTCCATCCAAAAACTGATTTCCATAGGTATGGCGGTTCCAAACGACTGTTCGAAAAAAACGTTTGTTCTAAGTTGCAGGTCTCAAAAGGTAGTCTGGTCTGGATCTTTTGATTGTTTCTTCTACAAGATTCTAAATTCCCTCTTCTTCTTGTTGCCGCAAGCGGAGAAAGGTGTTTATTAAAAATTCTCCATCGTTTTCTGCTGTTTATTAGTACTTCGCATTGCGTCCGCGACGGCAAATTCCAGAATCCTGGTTAAGCGGCTCCAAAATTAGTCCTGTAACAGAGTACAGAACCAACAAAGACTGGGTTTTTATTCAAAGACTGTTTATTTTCTTCACGATGACAACATGGCTTCTTCCCAGTTCTAAGGCGGGATGTAAACTGCCCCCAGACAACCCACTACGTCACGATTGAGCATCTCTCCTCGCGTTCAGTCCCAATGCTCAATCGTGCTGTAGCTGTTTCCCACTAGATCCTAATAATACCCCAATACTCCACTACTGTTACAAGTGCCTAGCAGAGGCAGGATTATTTTTTCCGATTAGTACAGTACTGCAAGCAGAATAAAATGAAATATGTGAAACTTAACTGAGAGGCTATAAATATTTATATATATTTATATTTATTCTGCTTGTGATCTGCATAGTTTTATTTCACATGGTTCCATGACTATGCCTTAATGTATTTACTTTAGTCTCATTTCCAATTTGTATATATCAGTTGTGGTTTTGTTTTAAACTTGTAAATAATTCAAAACAACATTTTTCTTTTATTTGAAACAATGAAGACACAAGCAATTTATTGCATGGCTATTTTTCCTTATCTCTTCAGAAGCACATTAAAGAAATAAATCATTGTATATTAAGGCAACACGACTAATTCTTACAGTTGAACACACTGTCAGTGTTACAATTTTTCTTTTAAAGAGGCTGTCATTTAAAAAACTGTCATTTACTGTCAATATTGTACCTTGCGGTGTATGGCAGAGGGGTCTTTGAGCCTGAGGAATTAAGGCCGCCTGGCTAGTGCAGTTGCCGCGAACTGTGCAGGTTAGGATTTTCTTTTTGCCCCTGACAGAAAAAAATCCCACATCTTACCGAGGGATCGAACCCGGGTCTCCCGAATGACAGTCCGGCATTCTAGCCACTCAGCCAGCTGCTCCTCTTTAAAGAGACTGTCATGTCTTTTTACAGTTCAATGTAATAGTTTATCATTGCAGGGATACATGAGTTATTCTAAGAGAATATCATGTCTTTACATACTTTAGTGTATCTTTTTATCTTTGTAGGGATATGTAAGTTGTATATAGAGAATATCATGTCTTTTTGTAATTTAGTGTACTTTTTTAATCTTTGTAGGAATATCTAAGTTATATATATAGAGAGTATCATGTTTTTATGTAATTTAGTGTATTGTTTATATATTTGCAGGGATATCTGAGTTATATTCGGAGCTTGCCCATCAATGACACACCAGAAATTTTTGGTCTGCATGAAAATGCCAACATCACATTTGCACAAAATGAGACTTTTATGTTACTAGAAGACTTGGTCAAGCTGCAGCCAAAGACATTATCAGGAGGTGGCATGTCCAGAGAAGAAGTAAGATTTATGTAGTTGTAAAATATATAGTTGTTAATGTGCAGTGTTTATAGTTCTTGGTTGCATGGTTCTTAGAAGAAGAGGCAGAGACTGACGATTACAAAGGTGGACACAGGATGTTGAAGACCTTTTGGGCAGGAAAATGCTTGAGGCAGGGGGAACTAGCAAAGGCTTGAGAATTTTTCCATTGGTTTGTGTTGAGAGTTGTTCTTGTCTTCCACTTTTGCTGTTAGACATATCCTGCTGCAGCCTCTGCTTTTTCTTTTGTTTCACAGACATTGAGGGAATGGGCTACTGATGTTCCAATGCCTGTGACTAGCATCTCTCCTGCAATTTCCTCCATGATTCTGCAACTGTTTTCATGGATCATAAAAATTCCCTACCAGTGTGCTAGACCTGTCATTGGTTACTTACCTACTTAACCCATACATATTCACTGCTACCACCTTGTCATAAATGTTTTTTGTAATTTTCATTAAATCATGTTGATCTATCAAAGACTAGATGCTGAAAGATTGCACTAATATGTGGGGAAATCAATAAGTAAGTCACAAATGGCTGTAGAAAAACAACTCAGTTTATTTTTATACATACATTGTCCCTTTATTTCTCAACATAATTTCCACCAACATTCATGCACTTATCCCATCGTTTTATCAGCCCTCTCAAACCAGCTGCATAGAACTGTGTGCTCTGTTTTCTAAACCACATTTTCACTTCACATTCAACTTCAGTGTTATTCGCGAAATGTCTCCCGCCAAGGTGGGTTTTCAGTGGACCAAAAAGGTGGAAATCACTAGGGGCTAAGTCAGGGCTGTAAGGTGGATGTTCCAGAACTTCCCACATGAGTTAGTTGATTTTCTCCTGAGTTAATCGAGCCGTATGTGGTCTGGCATTGTCATGTAGAAGCAACACTCCTCTAGTCAGCAGTCCTGGACGTTTTCTTCGAATTGCATCTTGAAGCATCGATAGAACTTCACAGTAGGATTCAGAATTTGCATTGTCACCTTTCTTCTTGAAACAGGTTAAAAGCACTCCTTGCCAATCCCAGAACAATGTCAACATAACCTTCCCTGCTGATGTCACAACCTTGAATTTTTAGACACAAGGCAAAGAAGGATGTCTTATACCCAGCTATGCACCGCTTTACGGGACAAACATTTTTCTGCATAAACAGGAAGCATTTCCTTATGAATGGCCTTCCCCCCCCCCCCCCCCCCCCCCCAAATGCACAACAGCATAAGTACAGTTGCCATTTTGTTTAAGCGCTGCGCATGCGCATGAGACACCTAGAACACCTGATGAATGGGAATATAAAGTTCGATGTTGCTGTCACCTAATGACACCTGTAGAAAACACCAACTACATTTACCTGCCATCCCACAGAACTGTGTGACTTACTTATTGACTCGCCCATGTACATCACCAAATACTATAATTATAAGATGTGACTCAGTATGTCTAATATATGTGAAATCGTTTAGAAGTATCTGCCATATGATTATTGTTATCTTATTTTTATTTTAACATTTACTTAGGTTATTTTTAACAGTTACTTCAATTTAAATTTAATAGTTACTTAGTTTCATTTTAACATTTGTCACCCCTTATCCTTTCACAAGTTTTGAGCTATAGCTGTAGAGGAAAATGTCACAATAAAAATAGTTAGCAGTACTACTCATCATCATGTGCTCTGCCGATAAGCATGGGCAGTCATGTTTCACCATCTCACGCGATCACCAGAGTCATGGTTCAGCTCAGTGTTCTTGTGTCGACCATACTATGTGGCCAAGCCATCCAGGTATTTACTTCACTGACCTTCCCCTTGTTCTCTTCTCCCCGATCTTGCCAGTTGTCATCAAGTTTATCATCAATTGTCATCAATTTATTTCTTCTCAAAATGTGACCACACTTTGTGACTGTCTACTTTTAATTTCTCTAATCAGTGTACGATTTTGATTTGTTTCTTGTAGGACTTGGCCATTGGATTTTCTGTCTGTCCATGGTATTCTTTGCATTTTCCTCAGAAACCCCATTTCCACAGCCATCAGATGTTTTTCGGCTTGACTGCTCATTGTCCATACTTTACATCCATACAAAAGTACAGGTTGTGTGTAACACCTCACACTCTTTTTCTCATTGCAAATGATGTCTTTTTATTGGTCAGTATGTTTGTCATCTTGCAATAGGCTACCTTTGCTATGGGGATTCTTATTCTAGTCTCTTCAATGCATCTCCCATCAGATGTTAGGACTTATCCGAGATAATTGTACCTATTCACTTGTTTAAAAATATTCCCAAAACAGTGTTTTTTTTCACAGAGGGACGCTTTGTGTTTTTCTTGGGAAGATGTGCTGCTTTTTCATAACCGTTTTAGGAATGTTTTTCACAAGAAACCACAGAAGGCAGATGGTGGATGATATTTTGAGGACAGCCGACAGATAGTTGTTGGTTATGGTCTCAAGTTTTGCGACGGTAGATATAGGATCTCCTTAACAAGACAATGGCTACTGTCTCCAGCCAGTGTGGTCACTGCCAGGAAGGAAAGCAAAGGCAAACTACCTTCTTTAAAGATTCCTAGTTTATCATTCGTCAAATCCCAGAACGTCACAACAAAAGGACAGCATCACCAAAATTGGCTACATGGAATGTTCATACCTTAAGCAGTACTACTACTCTGTTTGTTATCTTCTTCTCCTCTGTAACTTTTAAAGAATGTGAGGTTTCCTAATAAATGATGGGAGGAAGAGAGGTGTTATATTAAAGTGTCAGGATGACTATGTATTCAACGCTATATTTATGCACTTTATGTTCTATAGTGTATACAGAGAATGTTATAAATGTTTAACTTGACAAATGAAAAAAAAATTTGATAACGTTAATAGCTACGAATACTGGCCTTGCATCTAGAGTGTGTGGCCTCAAAATGCCTTGCTACATGTTAAGGGTAATCAGATTTCTCTATAACCCTTGCTATCTAAGGCTATTTATTGATTAGTGTGCTGACATTCTTTGATAGGATATTACAAGACTGTCTTGACTCTGCCACTCTTTCTTTTTTCCCAATCCTACCAGTTTTTATTTTACCTGTATTATTATCAACATCATGTAGTGGGTCCTCTGCAGAACATTGCTGTCATCTGGGCCTGCCAACAAGTTTCTCAATCCCTGGCAATTCCCCTGCCTTATGCATCCTCCTGCCCAACGTGTCTGCACTGTCCTGTGTCCATCTTGAAGCTCGTTGACATGCTTTTCTTCCCAGAATCATGCCTTCCATCATTGTTCTCTCCAAGCTACTGTGACCTTGAATATGGCCAAAGCACTTCAGTTTCCGAGATACTGACTGCTTATGAGCCAGTTTTCTTAGATATTAAGATCTTGTAGAATATGAAAGTTAGTTAGTTAGTTAGTTAATTAGTCAACAGATCTTTCTCATTGCACGTCGAACCATTCAGTCCATAAGTGCTCGGATCCGCTCCTCAGTAAATCCCGCGGCGTGTAGCGGCTAACGACACCAGTTCTGTGTTGGTTTATCAATCTTCTTTGGCTTCCTGCATAGTTTTCTTGTTTGGCCACACCTCTTTTGGATTTGTAAAATATGAAATTGAAGATGTAGTTTTTGCTTGTCCTATTCTGTTTGTATCTCTGCGGTGCATCTTCCATGTAATGTTATCCACATGTTTAGATATTTATTTGAATTCTGCAACTGTTCCACAATAACACCATTTACTTGAATTGTGCCGGCTTTGTGGTGAAGGGGTTATGGATGCAATTAGTAATCCCACTTACCGTGTTCAAAACACAGCAGACTAGCCACCCTGAATTGGTTTTGTAAAAACGGTATGAGTGCCAGTTCGTTCAGAAAGCAATGGCAAACTACTGAACTTAAACTTGCCAAGAAATCACAAACAGCTAAAAAATACTGGGGTTGACTGTGACGCCCTGAAAAGGATTTGCTACTAACTTTTTTTTTAAAAGGTCAAATATTTTTCTTCTTCTTGGTCCAGGATGTTCTAAGAATTTTTTTTGTAAAAGTTAAGTTCAACAGCTCCGATTGTCTTCTTTAGTGATTCCAAAATTGTCCATAGCTCACATCCATATGCTGCCACAGGAAAGATGCAATTTCTGGATAATGTTACTGTAATTTGTTTGCTGATGTTGTACCATAAGTTCTTAGTACTGATTAACCTTTACATTGCTATGCCCAGTTTATATTTTGACTTCCTATGGTTAGCCTGCATTCTTGTTGATTTTGAAGCCAAGATATTCAAAGTTTGTGAATATTTTTAATTTCTTCTTTGTTGATTATGGTTTTTGATTGGCATGTAGTTTTTTCTTAAACTCCGGGTATTATTTTTGTTTTTATTAAGTTCAGAAAAAGATTTTGATATTCTCTGTGTCTCTTGATAGACAGGATCAACTCTTCTAATCCATTGGCACTATTGGACAGGAGGACTGTGCCATCTGTATATCTAAGTTCTTGAATTGGTTTTATCTGACTTTATAGGTCATGGAAAACACAGCTCTATCTGTATAATTAAGTTCTTGAATTGGTTTTATCTGACTTTATAGGTCATGGAAAACACAGCTCTATCTGTATAATTAAGTTCTTGAATTGGTTTTATCTGACTTTATAGGTCATGGAAAACACAGCTCTATCTGTATAATTAAGTTCTTGAATTGGTTTTATCTGATTTATAGGTTATGGAAAACACAGCTCGAGAGATTCTCAAGCAGGTTCCCAAAGCTGTAGATTTGGCCGATGTCATGGCCAGGTACCCCGTGCTGTATGACCAGTCCATGAACACAGTCATTGTGCAGGAAGTCATTCGGTGAGTTCATGTCGTCATCATCATCACATGCCCTGTCAGTTGTACATGAATTCTTTCCCAGCTCAGAGACAAAGAAAATAAGTGTCTTTATGAAACCTGTCATCATCATTATTGTCATCATTATCCTCATCATTGTCACCATAATCATCATCATTGTCAAGTATCCTGTCAGTTGCACATGAATTCTTTCCCAGCTCAAAGTCAAAGTAATAATTGTCATTATTAAACCTGTCATTATATTCATCATCATTATTATCAGCATCATCACCATCATCATCATGATAATCATCATCATCAAATGCCCAATAAGCTACACATTATTTCTTATCAGCTCAGAACCAAATAAATAAGTTTCTTTATGAAACATGTCATCATCATCATCATCATCATCATCATCATGAATTCTTTCCCAGCTCACAGCCAAAGAAATAAGTACCTTTATGAAACATATCATTATCATCATAAAGAGCCTTGCCATCTGACTTGAGCAAACGTGCTATTTTCCACATGTCACAATCTCTAACAGAATATATCAGGTGCTGATATATTTCCATGCTAAGACAACAGACTGTTACGGATCTTCTCTCACTGTCTTCCTCTAAGCTGTAAAACACATGAACTGGATTAATGAGTAAATGCAGTGCCATGACAACCTATAGTATGTGAAGTGTTAGTGAACTAAATGTAAAGGACCACTTTCCACATCTTGAGGTGTATTGGGTATATGGTGCCTACTCCATATTTAATTGCATATTCTTTGCATGATGTTGCAACCAACCCCAGCATTTATTGGCTGTTTCTAATTTTCTAGACACTGCTTAAATTTGTTAAGTAAACATATATAATGAATTGAAAGTTAACGTCACCCATTGTAAATAAATGTGATCACATTGGTGAGTGAATTACAGATGAGAGGCCACTATATAATATTCTGTTCTTCTTGTATATGTGCACATAATTCTCAAACTGCCTTCTCTTGACAACAGCTACAACCGACTCCTGAATGCTATCCAGCAGTCCTTGCATGATCTCCAAAAAGCATTGAAAGGCCTGGTAGTGATGTCTCAACAGTTAGAGGACATGGCTAATAGTCTCTTCAACAATGCAGTGCCAACAATTTGGGCAACGAAGGTATCCAGCTTTTCTAATACATAATGCTGATTTAGTTTTGTTGCTTCAGCAACTCTTTTTTTAATGTTTTCACTCATTTTGTACTCAAGCATAGTCCACACACATGTCACTACTTTTAGTAGTACTGGACTGATTCTTGCGTCCAGGTTAGCTTTCCCTATTACCAGTGTCCCCAGCCATCAGGCGACCACACTCCAATTTCTGACGTACTTGTAATTTATGTCCTCAAGTCTAAGATGAGAAATCAACATTTTAGTCCAACTGAACAGTGTAGGGGTTGAATTCACTAACTCGGCATCAGCATACTGGAAGTTTCAGACTGAGCACTCTTATCCATTCAAAAGGGCAGTGTGTTTAATTAATGGTGAAAAGGTTACCAACAATTCTAAACTACATGAACGTCTTCAGTTACTGCCATTCCACAAACGCCTACTTTTCAATAAGGCTAAACTAATTCACAAAATCCTATTTCAAAATGCTCTATGATTCCTTTGGCCATTGTTCAAATATAACGCAAGACATAGCGAACGACTAAATATACTTCATGTTCCTAAACCTAGGATACACTTATATAAAACAAGCTTAGTATACTCTGCCGCTCAGTTGTGGAACAATCTTCCACAAGACATCAAAGACACCACGAATCATTATACATACAGTCACAACCTGTTTGAACAATACCTCAGTACAGACTACATGCCCCCCTAAAAAAACAACAACAATAATAATGGAAAATTATCTCAAATGACAAATAGCCAATAAGCATTCCCATATGTATGGCATGTTACACCTTCCTTAGGTATTTATAATGCCCATGTTAAATATTGCCTCAGTGAGTCATGTATTATTGATTATTTTTCATGCGTTTCAATGCTTATTGCTCTTTGTTGTAAGATTAGCTTCATAAGTGATGTTGAATGAAATAATGTATGAGAGGAAATGGAGAAGAAGGGCAGAATGCCAGATGGGCCTGCATTGCCCAATTCTTAACCCTTTGAAAATAAAGTTTGTAAAGTAAAGCCATACTGACAATAATGAACTTTTAATTTTGTTTGTTGGTTTGTAATGAACTGCCTTCATTATACATGCATAAATACTGTAGCTTCCTCCAGAGACCACGCTAGGAGAATTTCAATGCAGCACATTCATAACACCGCTGAAGATACCCCTGTTGTATACCAGACTCACACCTCTCAAATATTCTTTTTGTAGTAGGTTTTCTCATTTTTAAATTTTGCCAGTGCAGTGGCATATATTATTTCCTACTGCTGAGATTTATTCAACTTATGCAGCATATACACAGGTCCTCCTACTTTTTGCCCTTGTCTGAGAAAACTAGATGTCACATCTACTACCCAAGGATCAAGGGGAACGTATCTCATGTTTTTTATTCTGTAAATATTGGTAGTTTCTGAGTAGTGATGTATACTGTCTACTTCAGTCAAGCCATGGCAGCGCGGGAATAGCTTGCTGCCTGTCAGCCAGAGAGGCCATGTGTTTGAATCCTCATAGAGGCAGAGATTTACAAATTGACCCAGGCTCCCAGGTGTCAGCCCAGCCTAATATGGGTACCAGGTAATGTCCTGGCAAGTAAAGATATTTACTGCCACATTCCTCACCAAGTTGTTTTAATATTAATTCCTTTATGACATTACAGCTCCATGGTGAAGGGGTTACGGATGCAGCTGTGGGAGATTTAGCAGCAGACTGCCTTACATTGGTGTTTTATAAAATGGTATGGGTGCCAGTCATTTAGAAAGCAATGGCAAACTACTGAACATGAACCTGTCCAGGAATCATGAACAGCTTAAAAATGCTGGGGCTTACTGCTATGTCCTGTAAAGGATATGGAACAAACTGTTTGTTTAATGACATTATCATCTTATTTTGATTTGTGTTCACATACTTCAAGTTGAATTTAAATCAAATATTTGTTTATTTTAGTTGTTCAATGTGTACTTGCTGTTCATTGTCAAACAATTGAATGTTTTACATTTCTCCACCTGTAGGCTTACCCTTCCTTGAAACCTTTGGCCTCATGGGTGATTGACCTCATTTCAAGAATGAATTTCATCCAGACCTGGATTGATGAAGGCATTCCTTCTGTGAGTAACATTTTTTCCTTTCAGATGTGACATGTATATAGGCTGGGGAACTGCTGTAGTGAATGGCAAGCATAAATCCTTATTATGACGGGAACATTAAACAATATTGACAGGAATTGCCTAGTCAGCCCAGCCTAATATTATAGGAAGTAAATGCAATCAGCGTAATATTGAGCATATCGCCAAATGCTGTCAGATTGGTCTGTAAAATCATGGGGATAACACCATATGCTCAATACGACTCAAAGCGTGGAACAGGGTCCTTCACTTTACAAAAAAATCTTAGATAAGGGTGTTCTTCTAAATAGAAACAAATAGAAGATAAAGGTCTTGTATGAGATGAATTGAGTTGACAGTTGCTCTGCCATGACATTTTGTCTTTAAGTTGCATGTTCCTTGCACCAGGATAAAGCTTCTACCCTCCCAGTTGTGCTCTTCCACCTGAAGTCATTGGCATAATGTAGGGTGTCAGGTTTGGTAAGCACTGCCCAACATTCAGTGCTAACAGACAGCAGGTAATACTGTCTACTGTCATACGGTAGCTCAGTCATATCTGACTAAGACCTGACTTGATAACAATTAATGTTGTGTGGTTTTAAAAACAAACTGGTGCATGAGTCATTAAAAACATGGGTTTTAAAAAAGGTCTCTCCTTTATCTGCTTACACCAGCAAGTGATAAACTTTCAGTTTGCCGATGCACATTAATGTTCAGATAAAGTATACTTCTTGTCTTCTTCTTGTTTGGGGGGGGGGGGGGGGGAGTGGTCTCGAGGTATGGTGTCTACCTCGAGTGTTGGAGGTCCTGGGTTCAAGCCCCGGTGAGGGCCGGGATTTTTTCACGTGGACTTCTAGTAAAAAAATTTCCCCTGGTCTCTGATAAAGTGTGAGATCGGACGCCCATATGTATTGTTGCACATGTAAAAAATCCCTTGGCAGTTGGAAATAAAAAAAGTATTTCAAGATCCTCGCCGGTGCTGTGGAGTTTGTGCACTGAGCTGAGATTCTCTGGACTCAGGCTTGAGTTAGGAATAAAACTGAGCACTTATGGGTTACACCCGTGTGCCGTGATGTTGATCCATCGACTAAACTAAATTAAACTGAGTTGAATTGAGCTAAGAACCGACATCACTGCACTCAGGTCATTTCCACAAATGCTCCATCCCCTCATTCAACAGCCTGCAAAGTCATACTGTTAATCATTCCAACTGCCATCTGATTGAAAGTTCTCCTGGTCTTCCCTCTGTTTTGATATTCGTCCAGAACCCCTGCCGATCGCACACTACATCATTCTCTCCACATACAAGTTCTCAACTTGTTCCCCCTCATTCTTCACCTGTATAAGGCAATAGTTTTTCTCAACCCATTCACACAATAATAGATACTGACAAGTGTGAAACAAATCAAGAGAACAAAAATGACCACAATTTTTATCCCACAACACACAAACATATTCAAACAAATAAACAGTTACCCAGCTGATTAAATATTTTAGCAATAAAATGCTATGCCGAGTCTACATTGGAGCCACAGTGGCACAGTGATTAGTGCACCTGCTTGGCCAGCAGTGGTCAGGGTGCAATCCCTAGCTGTGGCAAGAGTATTTGTTTTCACTGCAGTTGAGAGCTGGTTGCCTGTGAGTATGTTTTCCTGATGATAAAAGGCTACTTTTGTCATGGGAATTCTTGATCTAATCTCTATAAGGCATCTTCCATTAGATAGCTGTGCCAAGATAGTTACATAGCTGTGCAAAGATAGTTAGATAGCTGTGTCA